>WNWK01018196.1:0-40568 GCA_009830355.1 Cherax destructor | reverse complement strand
CTGCTGAATCACTGAGGTTGTCTGGAAGAATTTGTTTTATTAACTCATTTGATGCTATGGAAGAGGATAGGAAAGCTGGTAGGGCAATCTGGAAGGATTTGCTTGCTCCCAGCCCCTCAAGCCTGACTGGAAGTGAGGCTTGCAACCACTGTCCATCTTCGAGGGAAAGATTCAATACACTCTCTAGCATGGTCTTAAGGATAGAGTCATATTCCTTGAGTTTAGGACTGCTGAAGGCTGGGGAGCATCTCAGGAAGTAGGTAAGTTTTGGGATTGACAGGCACCTGGTGAGTAGGTAGAAGGCATCATGTGTATATATGTCGTGCCGAATAGGTACGAATAGGTCCTCCGCTCGTCCGCCCGCACTGTCATCCTGGCTCACTTAACTTTCACTCAGACATTCACTCTCAATGTTTAGATTTCCTCCACTGATACTGAAACAATGTCATAGTTCGGTACCGTCTCCGCCGCCACCGACACCGCCACCGCCGCCACTGTAATGGTACTGTGTAGACTGTAGTTATCAGTGATATGGGTTAGATTTCAGAGGGACCTGCTTAGCACGGGCCAGTAGTCTTGCTGCTGTACTCCACAAGTCTTGCCTTCTTACTTCTACTAGTGAACCCCGTCCCCTGCAACGTCTTCCAGATCTTCCACCTCACCTTCGACAGTATTTAAGACTCCATTCTCATGCTTCAGCTTCATATCGTTCCAGACCATGGAGCTGAACTCACCAGTCTGAGGAACTGGTGAAGAGCACCGACTATGGTACTCTTCACTAACTCCAAGGCTGAGGGACTGATTACCTCATCTTTTGTAGTTCTACTGTCTTCCAGTTATGTATTTGAATTTGTACTGATAAAGCCACTGGTTGGCGAAACGTCTGAAATAAGGATACCCAGATGTTGTTCATGTGTCTAATTTCCTTGATACTGTTTCTATGTGGACACCGACCAAGAAGCTTCCTGGTCAAGAGGCTCATGTTTTGGTTAGTTGTTGGATATTCTGATGAGTTGTGATTATAAAATCCTCTCTCTCTCTCTCTCTCTCTCTCTCTCTCTCTCTCTCTCTCTCTCTCTCTCTCTCTCTCTCTCTCTCTCTCTCTCTCTCTCTCTCTCTCTCTCTCTCTCTGTCTCTCTCTCTCTCTCTCTCTCTCTCTCTCTGTCTCTCTCTCTCTCTCTCTCTCTCTCTCTCTGTATCCCTCCTTGACTATGAGTCGTACGTTCTTGTGATTAATTAATTGATTGTGGGAGTTTCGGTGTAAAACACAGGCGTTCTTCAATCGTCCGTTCTGCTGTCGTATTGGTGTTGAGAAATGTGTGTGGAGGGCTCTGGGTGTTTCGCTTACGTATGTTTTGTTACAATCGTTGGAAGGATTGTGTATATCCTTGCTGTGGCTTGAACCTGCTGGTAGTGTCCCTTACTAGTTATTTCCTTGACGGTAATGGGGAAAATAGTTGCTACTTGGAATCCGGTCTTGAAGAGAATGTTGGAAACGTGTTTGACACGTCTTCAACTTACCTAGACGAGACATAATGGTGTCTCATCTAGGTAAGCTGAAATTATGTGCACAGTGTCTGAACTCTCTGATGAACTGACGGTGACAGTGAAATTTATAAAACACTTCACTGGTGTAGATACCGAGTACGTAGGAAAAAGTCTGTGATGACACGTTTAGTTTTGCTATCATTGTGTGAGTAGAAGTTGATTGGTGGGTTTGCGGTAGATATTAAAACTTAGCTCATGGTCACGTTTGCAGAGAAAAACATCGAGGAAAGGGAGAGTGCCATTGACTCCTTCGGATGTGAAGTATATTGAGTGCTCATGTGGGTGTCATGGCATCACCATGGTGTGGGTGCCATGTCATCACCATGGTGCTGGGACAATGAATTACTTGAATTATGGTATGTCGTCCACATAACGGAAACAGGTGACAGAGGAGAGGATAGTAGAAGACAACCGCTCAGCTGCGACATGTTGCATGTATAGCTTCGCCAGTACAGCACTAAGTGGGGAACCCATGGACAGGCCCAAAGTCTGACAAAGATCATTTTTAAAAGAAACAGGTAAAGCCAACGCACAGTTGAACGAAGTCTACAAAAAAAAATGCTGGCTGAAACAGGAAGGTCGAGGGAGCCGTCAATTTTTCGGATCTGAAAATCACTGCTTTGAGTTGTGGGAACCTTAGTGAACAGGGATGTCACATCTAGGCTGGGGAGTTTCTTTTTCCTGATGTTTATGTGGTTGAGATCACCAGAGTATTTTAGATGTGTTTGAGTGATTTTACGCAAGAGTTCAGATAGGCGTTTGGCTAGAAGCCATGATAGTTTGTGCGGCTCTGCCTGTTCCTGAGATGGGTCTCAACGGAATTTCTGGTTGGTGGGTGTACGGTAGGCAGTACATCTTGGCAGGTCTCAGGATGCTGGGGATGATGTGTAGAAATTTCTTACCTTCAGGATGTGGCATGTTTGACGCAGGAAAGTTTTGGTTAGGTTGTCAACCTGGCAAGGTGTGAGAGGCTTGTAGGTGTCTGTGTCGTTCATTAGACTGAGAGCATTTTGTTCACGTAGTCGTTAGTGTTCAAGATAACGACACCACCTCCTTCATCAGCAATTGTGACTGATGTTATTGTCTTCTGCTAAAGTTTTCAGGAAGTAATGTAAAGTCGAGGTAGGACTGGAGAGCTGTGTGCTAAGAGTGCCGCAGAAATAATGCCTTGAAGATAGCCTTCCTGGACATCGAAGTCTCAATGGATGTTTTATGCGATACAGGGAAGATCTTGTCTTGTGTTGCCTGAGGCAAATCTGAGGCCAAAGCAGAAAGCTTCAGTTTTTGTGTTCGACAGTGGGCGACATTTCAGGTTACGAGTGATTCCAGGTCTCCCTAAACTTTTCTAACAACTGCTTTAGAAATGAACTTGGAGCTTCCTAGCGAATCTGATTTTCTCTTGAACACTGGCTGTGATTCTGCTTAGTATAATTCCTGCGGTGCGTCTATGTTGTCTCGGAGTGCAGTGCCTGTTGCACTGGCTTGCAGGAAAGTTTCCCTTATTGCGATGTTGTGGTCTTCAAGGTAGGACAGTGCCGTTGTGGAGAGAGGAGGTCTGAGGTTGACAGTTTGTGAAGTGAATCCTAGTAAGATTATTTCCCGGATACTGTCACGTAGAAAGTTCTTTTACTGAGTGAGTCAACTCCGTTCATCGTGCAGTGAGATTACACTACACCTCGCTGTGTGTAGCCTCAGCCTCACTTGATAAAGCCCACTGTGTGGGCGAAACGTTGTCAGTAAAGGACCGCATTATACTATATATGTATCTATTTTATATCACCTGATAATGTCATTGTTGACAACATCATTTGACAGTGTCATCGCTGACAACACTTGATTCCTTGTTTTAATAAAACCTGTACTGAGAATGTCGCCCCTACAACCAGAGGGGGGGACTCAGGTGTGAGGCCACAGTTACCTAACACGCCAGGATCCCAGGTTGCGTGTGTTGAATGCATTCTTGGTGTGGTGGGAGACCCGGAGTGAGCTTCACTAAGGTTTCAGTTCCTCATTTTTATCTTCCTTATGAAATACATTGAGAAACACGCCACCTGATGCTACACGACACCTGACGTCACAAAGAACACGACACCTGACGTCACAAAGAACACGACACCTGACGTCACAAAGAACACGACACCTTACGACACACCTGCAGGTATGCCTGGACCCCTGTAAACAGAATCAGGTGAGTAGAGTTGGCAACGGTAAAGCAATATGCGACACTGTTAGTTTCTGTTGTTTGAGAAATATCAAAGAGTCAGAGGTCAAACTGTTGACCTCACAGTCACAGATAAAGTCAATGAAGCTCAGAGAGTGTGACCTGAGCAACATGTACCATTATACACACTTCACTTCGATAGTTGAGGTGAACAGTGCAACATGACAGTGTACTGTCACTGAGATGAACAGTTAAAACGACAGTGCAATGTCACTGAGAACAGTATAACATGACAGTGCACTGTCACTGACGTGAACAGTGTAACATGACAGTTCATTGTCATTCATGTTACCGAGATGAGCGGTAAAACATGACAGTGGGTATGTCATGTCATCACCATGGTGTGGGTGTCATGTCATCACCATGGTGTGGGTGTCATGTCATCACCATGGTGTGAGTGTCATGTCATCACCATGGTGTGGGTGTCATGTCATCATTATCGTGTGGGTGTCATGTCATCACCATGGTGTGGGTGTCATGTCATCACCATGGTGTGGGTGTCATGTCATCACCATGGTGTGGGTGTCATGTCATCACCATGGTGTGGGTGTCATGTCATCACCATGGTGTGGGTGTCATGTCAGATGGTGTTGACCTTGCTGCTGGGGTCAGCATCTGCCACAGCCTGGCAGACACTGGTCGACCCAGCAGTCTCCATCCTGGCAGACACTGGTCGACCCAGCAGTCTCCATCCTGGCAGACACTTGTCGACCCAGCAGTCTCCATACCTGGCAGACACTGGTCGACCCAGCAGTCTCCATCCTGGCAGACACTTGTCGACCAAGCAGTCTCCATCCTGGCAGACACTTGTCGACCAAGTAGTCTCCATCCTGGCAGACACTTGTCGACCCAGCAGTCTCCATCCTGGCAGACACTTGTCGACCCAGCAGTCTCCATCCTGGCAGACACTGGTCGACCAAGCAGTCTCCATCCTGGCAGACACTTGTCGACCAAGCAGTCTCCATCCTGGCAGACACTTGTCGACCCAGCAGTCTCCATCCTGGCAGACACTTGTCGACCCAGCAGTCTCCATACCTGGCAGACACTGGTCGACCCAGCAGTCTCCACCCTGGCAGACACTTGTCGACCAAGCAGTCTCCATACCTGGCAGACACTTGTCGACCAAGCAGTCTCCATACCTGGCAGACACTTGTCGACCAAGCAGTCTCCATACCTGGCAGACACTTGTCGACCCAGCAGTCTCCATATCTGGCAGACACTGGTCGACCCAGCAGCCACCGTCCCTCATCTGCCACCACAGCCGCTTCTTCACTTTCTCTACTACACTCAACAAGTGTGTCAGTGAGAGAGAGATATAGACAGAGACAGATGGAGAGAGATTATTTTACTCTCCAACACACACACACAACACGTCGGCCGTCTCCCACCGAGGCAGGGTGACCAAAAAAGAAAGAAAAACTTTCATTCTCATTCAACACTTTCACCATCACTCATACATTATCACTATCTTTGCAGAGGCGCTCAGATACGACATCTTAGACGTCCCTCCAAACTGCCAATATCCCAAACCCCTCCTTTAAAGTGCATTCATTGTACTTCCCATTTCCAGGACTCAAGTCCGGCTAACCGGTTTCCCTGAATCCCTTCAGCTCGTCAGGTCCCAAAAACCATTTGTCTCCATTCACTCCTATCTAACACGCTCACGCAAGCTTGCTGGAAGTCCAAGCCCCCTCGCCCACAAAAACCTCCTTTACCCCCTCCCTCCAACCTTTTCGGGGACGACCCCTACCCCGCCTTCCTTCCCCTACAGATTTATACGCTCTCCAAGTCATTCTGCTTTGTTTCAGTTCTCTCTAAATGACCAAACCACCTCAACTGCCCCTCTTCAGCCCTCTGACTAATACTTTTAGTAACTCCACACCTCCTAATTTCCACACAACGAATTATCTGCATAATATTTACACAGCTTAAAGAGGAGAGAGCAGCTTAAAGAAGAGAGAACAGCTTAAAGAAGAGAGAACAGCTGAGATAAAGAATAATACACGAAGAAAGACAGGAAGAAGAAAGAGGGAATGAGATAACAGGTGAAGAATCTCAACTTCCAGAGTCACACCACACTAAGCCTTCACTCAGGCCACCTTACCAAACCCACCTTCCTAATCCACCTTCCCAACCCACCTTTCCAATCCACCTTCCCAACCCACCTTCCTAATCCACCTTCCCAATCTACCTTCTCATGCCCCAAATCCCATTGCCAAGCCCCCAGTCTCCATTCCCAAGACCCAAATCCCTCTTCCCAAGCCTCCAATCTCCATTCACAAGCTCCCAATCTCCATTCCCAAGTCTCAAATCCCTCTTCCCAAGCCTCTAATCTCTATTACGAAGCCCCAATCTTCTTTCCCATGTCCCGAATATCCCTTCCCAAGCCCCCAAATTCCCCTTCCCATGCCCCAAATCCTTCTTCCCAAGCACCCAATCAACCTTCCCAACTCCCAAAAACCCCCTTCCCAAGCCCCAAATCCCCTTCCGCTCAAATCCCTTCCCAAGCCCCAAAACTCCTTCGCCAGTCCAAATGCTTCCTAAGCCTCTCCTCAAATCTCCCCCTTCCTAAGCCACTCTAACTGCAATAACTTGAAGACCAATTCTACCGTGCACAGTCTACAATACTGCTGAGTACTTGCAGTACAGAACCTTCTTCCTCACTCAACCTTCGTTCCAAACACCTCGTTCCTATATTATGTCCCCATCCTCCCTCACCAATATTCACACCTGAGTCCTTCCAGTGTAAGAACTGACCCACCTCATAACATGCGAGTGGTAGCCTGACTGTCCCACGACATGCCGTGGGACAGTGGCCTGGCTCTGGCAGTGTCCACCACCTGGTAGGATACCAACGACCTGGCAGGGTGTCCCATGCTAACCTCCCTATGGTGTATAAATGTTCTTTGATGAATCTTATTGTTCCTTCATGGCTGCACTGGCCAGGAGTTTTACGACTCACTTGCCGCGAGTTCGATCCCCACCCGTACCGTGGACTGTTTGCAATCGTCTTATTATGATTTCGTAATCAAGGTCTTTATGATGCCTCGTGAATGCCTTTTATGATTGCCTTTAACTGCATTATCAACTTATGCCGCACTCCGCACAGTTGCAGTCGTGTGCATAAAGGCACTGGCCACCCAGGCTATGGAATACGGAAAAAATATATCTTGTTGTCTTCCTGTCCTCATTCCAATATGGCATTTTTCATGTCTCCGTGTGTCACTCACACCTCACTCTCCGCCTATATATACCGTCATTTTAACCTATGTATGTTAGACGTGATCAAGGTCCCAGGACCTTGATCACTTCACACATCAAGGTCCTCATATTTCTAACATACATCAAGGTCCTCATCCCATGGCATTTTTCAGGTCACTATGTCCCTCACACCTCAGTCTCCGCTTATATATACACTACACTGTCATTTTACTCCCTGTATGTTAGAAGTGATCAAGGTCACAGGACCGAAACGTTTTCTAATAAATATGTCCCAGCGTTTGCTCACGTGTATTTTAAAATACAGTTTGTGGGTACCAGTTACCAAGATTTATACCACATCTGGTTGTGTATTATGCTTCCTGAATGCTAATTTAACATTTGCTGCCAGTATTATTCGCTCTATGTTGTTCCTTTGGTGATCCATTGTGTTCCTAACTTCTACCTCTGTTCCGATCACTTTTTATCCACTTAGGTTGTTTCTAATCTCCTTTCTTTTTTTTCCGAGCCTCACTACCTTGCATATACTCTGCTTAAATTCCGAGAGGCATTTGTCCGATCAAATTCTTAGCCCACCCGGGTCTCCCTGAAGTACATTAATTATAATATCTTTATTTACTACAAGTACATGTACAAGGTATACAGACCATAGCTGACATTAATGACATACTACTATATAGAAAGTCCCTTGTTATGCTGAGCATTTCGGGCAAATTAGGTCAGTTTGTCCCAGGATGCGACCCACACCAGTCGACTAACACCCAGGTACCTATTTTACTGATGGGTGAACAGGGACAGTAGGTGTCTTATGGAAACACGTCCTAATGTTTTCCAGCCGTACTGGGGGATCGATCCCTAGACCTCAGTGTGTGAGCTGAATCCGCTAGTGATCGAGCTACCTGTTTCCTGACGAACCTTACCTAACCTAACCAAGCTACCGTCTACCATTGTTGCATCTCACATGGCACATTGATATCACCAACAGACACATTTGATTCACTTGCGTCAGACTGTGGTATCCACTTGTTACTCTCACCCATTCTGATTCTTCCTCCATAATTATTACACTTGTGAGGCAGGCACTCCTTGATCCACTTGAGCACTTTCTCCTTCGCTCCTGCCTCTTAATCCAGCTTCTGGATTGACCTCAGGAGAGGTACTATGTTAACCACTTCCTGCTGTAAAGAAAGATGCGGTTCACCCAGTTCTTGTTTATCTCCTTAGTTTCTTCTCCACAACTTAAATAACTTATCTCTTCAACATGGCGTCTTATCTCCTATTTTGAACATGTGAGATGTGTATATGTGTGTGAGTATATGCGTACATGTATACAAAATGTGTATAGATATATTGAGTATTTGTGTGTATATATTATGTCAAAAATGAGGAGGGGAGACGTATGAGAGAAAAATAATTGTTGCTGTTGCTACCGTCTTTAGCCCCTTCATGCTGGTGAAGAGCTCTTGATTCACAGAACTGGAGCTACTCTCCTCTCTATATAGATCAAACCTGATTGCCTCCCACGCCTCAGGCCCTAAATCCATATGGGTTTAGCGCTTCTCCCTAATTATAATAATAGCTGTGACATTAATTCCATTAACTCTCTCTCTCTCTCTCTCTCTCTCTCTCTCTCTCTCTCTCTCTCTCTCTCTCTCTCTCTCTCCTAGTTGCTACTTCATCATTATCTCCAGTAATAAAAATAATGATGTCTTAATATTTGCGTAAAATTCCGGCTTAAATTAATTATAGTCATTATACAAGTAAATATTGTATTATAAAAGTGAATTATACTTTGTGACTCAATGCTGTGTGTTTCAGATACTTTGGTGTGACCTTCATGATGACTGGTGTGAACTTCATGATGACTGGTGTGACCTTCATGATGACTGGTGTGACTTTCATGATGACTGGTGTGACCTTCATGATGACTGGTGTGACCTTTATGATTGGTGTGACCTTCATGATGACTGTTGTGACCTTCATGATGACTGGTGTGGCCTTCATGATGAATGGTGTGACCTTCATGATGACTGGTGTGACCTTCATGATGACTGGTGTGAACTTCATGATGACTGGTGTGACCTTCATGATGACTGGTGTGACTTTCATTATGACTGGTGTGACCTTCATGATGACTGGTGTGACCTTTATGATTGGTGTGACCTTCATGATGACTGGTGTGACCTTCATGATGACTGGTGTGGCCTTCATGATGAATGGTGTGACCTTCATGATGACTGGTGTGACCTTCATGATGACTGGTGTGACACTCGTGTAGTGTCACACACACACACACACACACACACTCATCCATGTTAGAACATGGAAAAAGTATAAAAGGTAAAGGACTCAGGAAAGTAAGGAGCTGAGCCGAGGAACCAGAAGCGAATATGCATGGATAAGGAGGGAGGCCCAGCGGCGATACGAGAATAACAGCATCCAAAGCCAGATCTGATCCAAAGCTGTTGTACATCCACATCAGGAGGAACACATTTAAGGACCAGGGAATCAGGCTGAGGAAGGAAGGAGGGGAGCTCACAAGAAATGACCAGGAATTATGTGAAGAGCTCAGCACGAGATTTAGGGAGGTATTCACAGTGGAGAGAGAAAGACTTCCAGCAAACCGAGCAGTAGGAAGTGCTGGACACACTACACACAACCGAGGTGTATGTAGTGTGGTGAAGAATGTGCTAGATGAACTAGATACCTCGAAGACGGTGGGTGCAGATAATATCTCTCCATGGGTCCTGAGAGAGAGAGAGCGCAAAGGCACTGTACTCAGTGTGTGTGTGCCACTAACAAGTCTTCAGCAAATCTATCGTAACAGGGCAACTGCCAGATGTGTTAAAGACAGCAAATGTAGTTCCATTTTTTAAGGAGACAGACAAGCAGCATTGAACTATAGACCAGTGTCACTGACATGTATGTAAAGTCATGGAGAAAATTATCAGAAGAGTGGTGGAGCACCTAGAAAGGAACGGGCTCATAGAAGACAACCAGCACGGCTTCACAGATGAGAAATCCTGTGTCACAAACCTACTGGGGTTCTACGACAAGGTAACAGAAGTAAGACAGGAGAGAGAGGATATGTAGATTACATTTTATTGGACTGTGATAAGGCTTTCGACTCAGTACCGCACAAGAGACTGGTATAAAAACTAGAAGAGCAGGCAGGAATATCAGGAAAAGCACTACAATTGATCAAGGATTATCTGACAAGAAGGAAACAACGAGTGATGGTACATGACGAAGTGTCAGAGTGGGTGCATGTGTCGAGTGGGGTTCCACAAGGATCACTCCCAACGACTGGTGCTGTTTCTAGCATATGTGAATGACATGACGGAAAGGATAGATTCAGAGGTGTCCCTATTCGCAGACGATGTGAGAGTAATGCGGAGAATTCAAACGGATGAGTCTCAGGTAGGACTACACAGGGATATGGACAGGCTGCAAGCCTAGTCTGACAAATGGCTCCTTAAGTTTAACTCCACAAAGTGCAAAATTATGAAGCTTGGGGAAAGACAAAGAAGACTGCAGACAGAGTACAGCCTATTAGGTCAAAGGTTGCAAACCACACTCAAGGAAGAGGATCTTGGGGTGAGTATAATACCGACCACATCCCCTGAGGCACACATCAACCAAATAACTGCTGCAGCATATGGGCGCCTAGCAAACTTGAGAATAGCGTTTCGACATCTAAGTAAGGAGTCGTTCATGACACTGTACACCGTGTACGTCAGTTCCATATTGGAGTATGCAGCACCAGTATGGAACCCACACCTGGTCAAACACTTAAAGAAATCGGAGAAAATGCAAAAGTTTGCAACAAGACTAGTCCTGGAACTGTCGGATATGTCTACGAGGAGAGGTTAAGGGAACTCACCCTGATGATACTGGAAGACAGGAGAGATAGGAAGGACATGAAAACGACGTATAAAATACTGAGAAAAATTACAAGGTGGACAAGGCCAGAATGTTTCAGAGATGGAACATGGGAACAAGTGACCACAACTGGAAGTTTAAAACTCACATGAGTCATAGGGAAGTTAGGGAGTATTTCTTCGGCCTTAGAGTTGTCAGGAAGTGAAACACTCTGGAGAGTGATAGTGTGGAGACAGGTTCTATACATAGCTTTAAGAAGAGGTACGATAAGGCTTTTGGAGTCGGGAGAGAGAGTGAACCTAGTAGCGACTAGCGAAGAGGCGAATCCAGGAGCTGTGAATCTACCCCTGCAACCACATATAGGTGAGAACACACACACACACAATCAGTGAAGAGGCGGGGCCAGGAGCTATGACTCGACCCCTGCAACCACAAATAGGTGAGTACACACACCAGGCAGGTATTACCGTCTTGCTAAATGAGTGTGAAACGGAAACTTGTAATTGTTTTATACTCTGGTAGGATTGCTGGTGTCTCTTCTTTTTCATCTCATTAACACGTAAGATGACAGGTACGTCTTGCTGCTACTACTTCCACCCAGTATACACTACACATGTGACTGTGCATGTATATGTATGTGTATACATACCTGAGTTTCCTTCTAATTTCTTGTTCTTGTACTGTTTCACTTCATCTCCATGAGGAAGTGAGTAGAATTCTTCCTCCGTAAGTCATGCGAGTCGTAGTAATCTACCTTGTCCATAACTACTATCACATTTGCTTTCCCTTAATTCATGGTATAACTTAACAAATCTTTGATGACAATTATGCTGTAGAAGTTTCTACTTCTCCTTGTATACCATCTACATCTTACTCTAACTGATACATATGTTGTCCCTCTAAAAACACTCATCCAGAAATCTACCCATCAACTTTTTATCTACTAATACATAGTCTAACAAACTGCTATCATCCCGTATTATATCGTAACTCGTACGCTTATTTATCCTCTTTTTTCTTTAACTAGGTATTGCCTAATTATCAAACCTCTTTCTATACATAACTCAGTTACAAGCCCCCATTATCATTTACCCCTGGCACCCCAAACTACCTACTACGTCCTCTATAACAGTTTCTCTCACTTTAACATTTAAGTTCCCAACGACACTTATTTTCTGTGTTGGTTCATAACTGTAAACACTCAGTACAGGGCTCCCGGAATATTCTTTCCCTCCTCTACACTGCTCTTCCTCCACATACATAAACACTACCACCCACTTCTTACATCCCATCTTCACGAGTATTTTAAACTACATAACTGGTCTTTTCACTTTAAGCTAGGACATCCAGTTTCTTTTCATTCATAACATTAACAATCGCTTCTGTCTTCACATCCACGCACATTCATACATCTCACCTTCAAAATTTTCTTTTTTTTTTTGTTCTTTTAGTAATTTATACTAGCCCCTTGCTCTCGGCATTTTTAGTCCCCTTTTAAGACACGCATGACTTACGGAGAAAGAACTCTCAGCCTTTTTCCCGTGGAAATGGACAAGAATTATTAAGAGATTAGACGAAAATTGTACAAATCAATTAGAGGTTTCCGTGTTACGCTCATTTGTGAGGAGGGTAATAGTACCTCCCTGGTGTTGTATATGAGGCAGCGTCTAACACAACACCACAAGACTCATCACACAATAACATTCCCTCAGACTACTTTGAGTTTTGCAGATCATGAACCTCGGTAGTGTGAAGTTTTCAGTGCACTGTTGTTATTATGTTCCGTTCCAGATGTAACTAATGTGACTTCCGTTCTAGATGGAACTAATGTTATTGTGTTCCGTTCCAAATGAGCTAATGCGGTGTTCCGTTCCAGATGAAACTAACGCATCTTACCACCTGGAAATTAAAGACATGGAACATCCCGGATGATGGAACTCTCTCTCTCTCTCTCTCTCTCTCTCCTCTCTCTCTCTCTCTCTCTCTCTCTCTCTCTCTCTCTCTCTCTCTCTCTCTCTTGTCGGTCTGTAGTCGAATCCTGGAGTAGTCATCATCTCTAAGGCACCATCCCACACCAGGTATACTGGCAGATAGCATGATCAGTCAGACTGTTGGTGTGAGCCATACATAAGAACATAAGAAAGAAGGAACACTGCAGCAGACCTACTGGCCCATGCGAGGCAGTTCCAAGTCTCCCACCGGCTTAAGCCAATGCCCCGACCCAGCCAGGTCAGGTTACATTCACTTAAGGAAGGAGCACGGCATCTGACCTAGTAGCACAAGCTAGTCAGGACCAACTCACACCCACCCGCACCCACTCATATATTTATCTAGCCTATTTTTAAAACTACACAACGTTTTAGCCTCTATAACTGTAATCGGGAGTTTGTTCCACTCATCGACAACTCTATTACCAAACCAATGCTTTCGTATATCCTTCCTGAATCTGAATTCATCCAACTTAAAGCCATTGCTGCGTGTCCTCTCAATACTAGATATTTTTAGCACGCTATTTTCATCCCCTTTATTTATTCATGTTTTCCATTTATACACCTCAATCATATCCCCCCTAATTCTACGCCTTTCTAGAGAGTGCAGATTCAGGGCCCTCAGTCTATCCTCATAGGCAAGATTTCTGATACATGGAATCAACTTAGTCATCCTCCTTTGTACGTTTTCCAGAGCATTTATATCCATTCTGTAATACGGTGACCAAAACTGTGCAGCATAATCTAGATGAGGCCTAACCAAGGATATATAGAGTTGAAGAACAACCTGAGGACTCCTATTATTTATGCTTCTTGATATGAAGCCAAGGATTCTGTTCGCTTTATTGCGAACACTTATGCACTGCTGTCTAGGTTTTAGATTACTGCTAACCAGAACTCCTAAATCCTTTTCGCAATCAGTATCTACATTATTTAGTTTATATGTGGCATGGTTATTGTCCTGTCCAATATTTAGAACTTTGCATTTATCTATATTAAACTGCATCTGCCACTTCTCCGACCACTGCATCAGTCTATTCAAATCATCCTGGAGTGCTCTAATGTCCTCATTTGAATGAATTGGACGGCCTATTTTGGTGTCATCGGCAAACTTGCTTATGTCGCTATTTATTCCCTCATCTATGTCGTTTATGTAGATTGTGAACAACAAGGGGGCCAATACTGACCCCTGTGGAACACCGCTTGTGACGCTTCCCCACTCTGATTTCTCCCAATTTATGCAAACTCTCTGCTGCCTATTTGTCAACCATGCCTCTATCCAGGAAAAAAATTCTCCTCCTATTCCGTGTGCCTTAATTTTCCTCAATAGTCTCTGATGTGGGACTCTATCAAAAGCCTTACTGAAGTCCATATACACAATATCATATTCATTACCATGATCTACCTCCTCAAACACCTTAGTGAAAAAAGTTATTAAATTTGTAAGGCAGGAATGCCCTTTTGTAAAACCGTGCTGAGATTCGTTGATTAATTTATGCTTTTCAAGATGGCTGCGAATTGCCTCGGCAATTATTGATTCCATAAATTTTCCCACTATGGAGGTTAGGCTTATTGGTCTATAAGTAGATGAATGGTTCAGAGAACCGACAAGTTATAAATTAGACACATATGCAACACTTGGGTATCTTTATTGAGGAAACCTTGTGCCTTGTGCTGCACTTCTAACAAGATTGATGGACTGAACACATCGACTCCAGGCCGAGGGACTGATTACCTCAAACTCCTCCTCTCTTTATACCTTTCTACTTTGTATTGGACTGATGAAGCCACTGTGTGGCGAAACGTTTCCTCAATAAAGATACCCAAGTGTTGCATATGTGTCTAATTTATATTATTGGTCTATAGTTCGAAGCTAAGGACCTGTCACCTGCTTTGAAAATAGGAATTACATTTGCCATTTTCCACTTATTTGGCACCATGCCAGTTTGCAGTGATATGTTGAAAAGATTAGCCAACGGTTTGCTAAGCTCCTCTTTACGTTCCTTTAGAACCCTTGCATACAGTTCATCAGGGCCTGGGGATTTGTTAGGTTTCAATTTATCTATTTGTCTAAGGACCATGTCACTTGTGACCCTAATCGTGCATAGTTTTCTATCATCCTGTTCTACATAATTAATTATTTCTGGAATATCGCTAGTATCTTCCTGTGTAAAAACTGAGAGGAAGTACGTGTTAAACATTCTACACATTTCCTTATCACTGTCGGTGAGCTGACCTGAGTAACTTTTGAGTGGGCCTATCTTGTCCCTAGTCTTACTTCTGTATACCTGAAAAAATCCTTTTGGGTTAGTCTTCGATTCTCTCGCAACTTTAACCTCATAGTCTCTTTTTGCTTTTCTTATTCCCTTTTTTATTTCTCTCTTTAACTGAATATATTGATTACTTAATTGCCCATCTCCTCTTTTGATTCGCCTATATATGCATCTCTTTTGACCAATGAGATGTTTTAATCTATTGTTCATCCATTTAGGATCATTTTTGTTTGATCTGATTTCCCTATTAGGAACATAAGCTGTCTGAGCAGCTAGAACTATTCTCTGGAAAACGTCATATTGGCAATCACCACCTACCTGACCCACTGTCAGGTCATTCCAGTTCAGCCTACCCAGGTAATTTTTCAGTCCTATGAAATCAGCCAGGCGGAAGTCAGGGACAGAGACTTGATTTCCATTAGTAGGGTAATTCCATAATATATTAAAACTGAGTGATTTGTGATCACTTTCCCCAAGCTCATCATTAACCTCAAGATTATTAACTAGCGATTCCCTGCTGGCAAGAACCAAGTCTAGCAGGTTATTTCCTCTAGTTGGTTCTGTCACCAACTGTTTCAAAAAACAATCCTGAATCGTATCAAGAAAGTCACTTGACTCTAAATTTCCTGTCAAATTGCTCCAGTCAATTTGTCTAAAGTTGAAATCTCCCATTAGCACAACATTTTCATGTGTAGATGCCTTACGAATTTCATCCCATATAAGTTTACTGCACTCCCTATCAAGATTTGGGGGCCTGTAAATCACACCCAAAATAAGTTTTACACGGCCCTCAAGAAGCTGTAACCAAACAGATTCAGTGGCTGACGCTTCTAATTTTATATCTTGTCTAATACAACAGTTTAAATTGTCTCTGACGTACATCGCTACTCCACCACCCTTCCTGTTGACCCTATCAGTGTGGAATAATTTATAGCCTTGTATGTGACATTCAGAAGGCAACTCTCTATCTTTCAGATTGAGTCAGGTCTCTGTTATAGCAATAATATCTATGTTTCCTGCACTTGCAATTAATCTTAGCTCATCTATCTTATTTCTTACACTCCTGCTATTAGTATAGTAAACCTTAATGGAGCTAGTCTCTTGTTTCCCCCTGTTGTCTCCCTTTGTTTGCTGACCTGATCCATTGACCTTATTTGTAACTTTATGATGAATGTCTTTTATACACTTACTGTTTTCAGCCCTAGTGTTGCAAACTGACTGTTTCCCACACACACCCATACCTCTATCTTCTATCAGTTTAAAATCCTAGGCATGTCAGCAATGGCCCTCTCAATCGAGTTGGCAAGTGCTTCCACCCCTGTCCCAGAGAGATGTACCCCATCCCTTGCATACATATCATGTTTGCCATAAAAGTTGTCCCAGTTGTCAATGAATGGGATTGCAAGTTCCTTGCAGTATCTGTCTAGCCAGCAATTTGCACCAATTGCCCTAGACAACCATTCATTTCCCACTCCCCTTCTAGGCAAGATGCTACATATGATTGGGACCCCTCCCTTAGACTTAATTAGCTCTATAGCTGACCTGTACTTATCTAGCAACTCTTCTCTCCTACCCTTCCCAATATCATTTCCACCAGCACTGAGACAGATAATGGGCTTGTTCCCATTACCTGACATGATATTATCTAACCTGTTGACTATGTCTCCAACACCAGCTCCAGGGAAGCACACCTTCTATCTCGCCCTCTTATTCCTATTACAGAAAGCACGGTCCATATATCTTACCTGCGAGTCACCTACCACAAGAATTCGCTTACCTCTATTAGCAGGGGAAGTAGTACCTTTACCTTCACTGGCCTCTGGAGTACACTCATCCTGAAGAACAGAGAAGCGATTTCCTACCTTCAAATCTTCTCTCTTAACTTTCCTTATTTTGATGTTCCTGCCATTACTGGGAACCACTTGCCACTTGTAGCAGGTGCTGGACTGCACCTCACTCCTGGTAGACTTTTCCTCCTTCCCCCCTTTACCCTCCTCGCAGGTAGTGGCAGACTGCACCTCACTACTGGATCCCTTTTCCCCTCCACCACTCCAGCCACTTCACTCTCACTTCCAAAGCCATAGAAGTGAACCTTCAGCCTCCTAAATTCCTCCTGGAGAAGCAGGACCTCCCTCCTCAACACCCCAACCTCACGCTTTAAAACACTGCAGCAGCTAGTCATAATTGAACCCCTTCACACTAATTCCCAAAGCAGCTCAGGGACTGCGACCACTCGTGATCACTGACCACCGCAGGAACTTACCAAGCTCCCTAGTGAAGACTGCTAAAGAACTGTCAGGAATTTCCCTTATGCACAAAGGGTGTTAAAGAGTATTGGCCCCCTTATACTTATTGGGAGTGATTTTTGGGGGCACAGCTGTTTATACCTGCTGCCCCTGCTCACACAACAAGTAGGTGCCTGGGTGTTGGTTACCTTACACCTGCTGCCCCTGTTCACCTAACATTAAGTAGGTACCCGAGTGTTAGTTACCTATTTGCACCTGCTGTATAAGGTGACTTAACACCCAGGTACCTACTTACTGCTAGGTGAACAGGACCAGCAGAGGTATGGAAACAAGCCCAACGTTTCCACCCGTGCCGGGGATTGAACCACGGACACTCAGTGTTTGAGGCGAATGTGCTACCAATCTAGCCACGGAACATCTTAGTTATGAGTAGCATCTTAAGGAAATAAGCCACACTGCTGGCTTAGTTTTGGGATTATCCTGGGATAATAATAATAATTATTATTATAATTATTATTGTTGTTGTTGTTGTTGTTGTTGCTGTTATTATTATTATTGTTTTCTTGTATTATTATTATTATTATTATTATTATTATTATTATATTATTATTCAAATTATTACAACGCGATGTTTACTTCTTCAAGACTGTGAAGAAAAGAAACATTTTGTAGGTTTTATTGGGAGAACGTTTCTCTCTATGTAAAGCTTTATCAAGTCACCCGACAGGGCAAAAGTTGCATTCACTGAGAAGGTGTGTAGGAGGCTACGAGATGTGAGGGTCACAACGCTGACGCAGAGCTCAGCGCCTTTGTTTCGCCACTCGTGCCGAAACATTTCTTGTAATGAATGTGCTACACTGTGCTTACGTTTTTCCAATACTGGTCTTCAAGGTGCAAGAGTCGTGGAGCAGAAGTTTTCTCCAGGCTCAGGGACTGACCACCTCAAAACTACGTTTTCAAGGATGATGGACTGATGACATCGTCTTTACATCTCTACTGTTTCTGCTGTTACCTCTGTATTTGACTGATGGAGCCTGCTGTGTAGGCGAAACGTTTCGGAATAAAGATACCTAACTGTTGCAAATGTGTCTTATCAACATAACCAGTGTACACTATCAGGCCTCACTGCCTCTGCTGCCTCTAGTATAGCTGGTAACATAACCAGTGTACACTATCATCCCTCACTGCCTCTGCTGCCTCTAGTATAGCTGGTAACATAACCAGTGTACACTATCATGCCTCACTGCCTCTGCTGCCTCTAGTATAGCTGGTAATATAACCAGTGTACACTATCAGGCCTCACTGCCTCTGCTGCTTCTAGAATAGCTGGTAATATAACCAGTGTACACTATCATGCCTCACTGCCTCTTCTGCCTCTACTATAGTTGGTAATATAACCAGTGTACACTATCATGCCTCACTACCTCTGCTGCCTCTAGTATAGCTGGTAACATAACCAGTGTACACTATCATGCCTCACTGCCTCTGCTGCCTCTAATATAGCTGGTAACATAACCAGTGTACACTATCATGCCTCACTGCCTCTGCTGCCTCTAGTATAGCTGGTAATATAACCAGTGTACACTATCATGCCTCACTGCCTCTGCTGCCTCTAGAATAGCTGGTAATATAACCAGTGTACACTATCATGCCTCACTGCCTCTTCTGCCTCTACTATAGTTGGTAATATAACCAGTGTACACTATCATGCCTCACTACCTCTGCTGCCTCTAGTATAGCTGGTAACATAACCAGTGTACACTATCATGCCTCACTGCCTCTGCTGCCTCTAGTATAGCTGGTAACATAACCAGTGTACACTATCATGCCTCTTCTGCCTCTAGTATAGCTCGTAATATAACCAGTGTACACTATCATGCCTCACTGCCTCTGCTGCCTCTAGTATAGCTGGTAATGTAACCAGTGTACACTATCATGCCTCACTGCCTCTTCTGCCTCTACTATAGTTGGTAATATAACCAGTGTACACTATCATGCCTCACTACCTCTGCTGCCTCTAGTATAGATGGTAACATAACCAGTGTACACTATCATGCCTCACTGCCTCTGCTGCCTCTAGTATAGTTGGTAAAATAACCAGTGTACACTATCATGCCTCACTACCTCTGCTGCCTCTAGTATAGCTGGTAACATAACCAGTGTACACTATCATGCCTCACTGCCTCTTCTGCCTCTAGTATAGTTGGTAATATAACCAGTGTACACTATCATGCCTCACTGCCTCTTCTGCCTCTAGTATAGCTGGTAACATTACCAGTGTACACTATCATGCCTCACTGCCTTTAGTATAGCTGGTAACATTACCAGTGTACACTATCATATCTCTGCTGTCTCTAGTATAGCTGGTAACATTACCAGTGTACACTATCATGCTTCACTGCCTCTAGTATAGCTGGTAATATTACCAGTGTACACTATCATATCTCTGCTGTCTCTAGTATAGCTGGTAACATTATCAGTGTACACTATCATATCTCTGCTGCCTCTAGTATAGCTGGTAACATTATCAGTGTACACTATCATGCCTCACTACCTCTGCTGCCTCTAGTATAGCTGGTAACATAACCAGTGTAAACTATCATGCCTCACTGCCTCTGCTGCCTCTTGTATAGCTGGTAACATAACCAGTGTAAACTATCATGCCTCACTTCCTCTACTGCCTCTAGTATAGCTGGTAACATAACCAGTGTACACCATGTCTCACTGCCTCTGCTGACTCTAGTATAGCTGGTAACATTACCAGTGTACACTATCATATCTCTGATGCCTCTAGTATAGCTGGTAACATTACCAGTGTACACTATCATATCTCTGCTGCCTCTAGTATAGCTGGTAACCTTACCAGTGTACACTATCATATATCTGCTGTCTCTAGTATAGCTGGTAACATAACCAGTGTACACCATGTCTCACTGCCTCTGCTGCCTCTAGTATAGCTGGTAACATTACCAGTGTACACTATCATATCTCTGATGCCTCTAGTATAGCTGGTAATATTACCAGTGTACACTATCATGTCTCTGCTGCCTCTAGTGTAGCTGGTAACATTACCAGTGTACACCATCATGCTTCACTGCCTTTGCTGCCTCTAGCGTAGCATACCAAGGCCATCAGTAGAAACATTACCGAGAGAGGAAGTAGACTTTCATCCAGGCCTGGTATCTCACGTTATTACACTTCTCCGACCCACAAATCATAGCATCATAGCATCGTAGTGCTAGGAATAAGATTGACGAGTTGAGATTAGTTGCAAGTACGGGTAATATTGATGACATGGATTAATATGAAAAATCGGGGCTTGCCTGCCGAATGTCACATTCAGGGTTTTAAATTGTTCCAAGTAGACAGAAGTATCGGGAAGGGGGGTGGGGTGGCACTCTATGTCCGTGATCATTTAAATTGTTGCATAAAAACGGGTATAAAGTCTGAAATAACACATACAGAGTCTGTCTGGATAGAATTTTCAGAGGGGTGTGAAAAATTGATTAGTTGCAAGTAATTTACCGTCCTCCAAACTTAGATAGGGAACAAGGGAGACTACTTTGGGAGGAAATTGTTAAGGCCACAAGGCCCGATAACGTAGTAATTCTAGGGGACTTTAACTTTAGTCAGATTAATTGGAATTTCTTGACAGGGAATTTAGAATCTAACGACTTTTTAGAAGTAGTTCAGGATTGTTTTTTGAAGCAGTTTGTGACAGAACCTACAAGGGGAAATAATCTACTTGACTTGGTTCTGGCAAGCAAGGAAACCCTTGTTAATAATTTAGAAATTACAGAGGAACTCGGCTCAAGCGACCACAAGTCAATTACCTTTAGCTTTGAATGGATGTTTGATAGTAGGGATAATTCAGTAACGGTCCCAGATTTTAGCTTAGCAGATTATAATGGACTTAGAGAACACTTATCAACTGTGGACTGGGGTGACGAAGAGAGCTATCAATATGACAGTTTTCTTAACACTATACAGGCTGCCCAAAGAACATTTATCCCATATAAAGAAATTAGTTCAAGTAGAAATGACCCAAAATGGATAAATAATAGGCTCAAGTATCTTTTAGGGCAGAAGAAAAGAATTTATAGGCGCATAAAAAGAGGTGAGGGTCATCTTATAAATCAGTATACTGACATTAAGAGGGACGTTAAAAAGGGGATAAGAAAAGCTAAACGGGACTATGAAATTAAAGTTGCTAGGGATTCAAAAACTAACCCAAAAAGTTTTTTCCAGGTTTATAGAACAAAAGTTAGGGATAAGATAGGTCCCCTTAAAAATAACTTTGGGCATCTTACTGACAAGGAGAATGATATGTGCTCTATTTTTAATAATTATTTTCTCTCGGTTTTCACACAGGAAGACACTAATAATATCCCAGTAATTAATTTTTACAGAAGCCCAGAAGAAGATAAATTATGTAATATAAGAACATAAGAATGGAGGAACACTGCAGAAGGCCTACTGGCCCATACAAGGCAGGTCCATATCAAAACCACCACTACCTAAGAATTTATTCCCGTACTCACGACACCAATCAAACCCAGCCCCTCCCACTCATATATTTGTCCAATCTCTTTTTAAAGCCACCCAAGGTCCTAGCCTCTATCACAGTACTCGGAAGATTGTTCCACGCATCTACAACTCTGTTCGAAAACCAGTACTTGCCTATGTCCTTTCTAAATCTAAATTTATCCAATTTAAATCCGTTATTTCTGGTTCTTACTTGGTTCGATATCCTCAGTATTTTACTAATATCTCCCTTGTTTATGCCTATCATCCACTTGTACACCTCGATGATATCTCCCCTCATTCTACGTCTCTCCAGAGAGTGGAGATTCAACGCTCTAAGTCTATCTTCATACGGGAGATTTCTTATACTGTAAATCATTTTAGTCATTCTTCTTTGTATGTTCTCCAATGAATCTATATCCATCCTGTAGTAAGGAGACCAAAACTGAGCTGCATAATCCAAATGAGGTCTCACTAGTGATGTATAGAGCTGTAAAATAATTTTTGGACTTCTGTTGCTTATACTTCTTGAAATAAATCCTAGTAATCTGTTAGCCTTATTGCGCACACTTAGGCACTGTTGTCTTAACTTTAGATTTCTGCTTACCATGACTCCCAAGTCTTTTTCACATTCTGTATGATCAAGCTCTACTTCACCTAGTTTATAAATCCACATTGAACTTCATCTGCCACTTTTCAGACCAAGACATTAATTTGTCCAAATCCTCCTGGAGTTCACTGGTATCCTGCTCAGAATGAATTATACGGCCTATTTTTGTATCATCAGCAAATTTACTCATGTCACTTGCAATTCCTTCATCAAGGTCATTTATGTAAATTATGAACAACAATGGGCCTAAAACTGATCCTTGTGGAACGCCACTAGTGACTAATCCCCATTCAGATTTGACCCCATTAATGGAAACTCTCTGCTTTCTATTGGTAAGCCATGCCTCTATCCATGCTAGAACTTTATCTCCTATACCATGAGCTGCCACCTTTCTTAAGAGTCTCTTGTGAAGTACTCTATCGAAGGCCTTACTGAAATCCAAGTAAACTATATCATATTCTTTATCACTGTCTACTGCCTCAAATGTTTTATTGAAAAATGTCAGTAAATTTATCAGGCAGGAACGACCTCTCGTGAACCCATGCTGAGATTCATTAATCAAATTATGTTCTTCAAGATGACTTCTAATAATATCAGCTATAATTGATTCTAATAATTTGCCTACTATAGATGTGAGGCTTATTGGACGGTAATTTGATGGAATTGACTTATCCCCTGATTTGAATATAGGAACTACATTAGCTATCTTCCACATCTCTGGCACAACACCAGTTAGGATGGACGTATTAAACACATTCGTTAATGGCTGACTAAGTTCCATCTTGCATTCTTTAAGTACCCTGGAAAACAACTCGTCGGGTCCCGATTGATGGATTGTGAAGAACCTGCATAGTATGGGCCAGCAGGCCTGCTGCAGTGTTCCTTCTTTCTTATGTTCTTAAATGTCGAGAGATGCAGTGATGCTGGCACATCCGTGTCTCGTGGCTACTGATGCACATCTTCTGTTCCTCCATCAATAAGACATTACTTTTGTATTGTGTTCATCAGTGTATGCACTGTGTGTGTAACCTTTGGTTTGACATGCTGGTTTGATCGTCATTGCAGTGGTCAGAGAAGTGGCAGATGCAGTTTAATATAGATAAATGCAAAGTTCTAAATATTGGACAGGGCAATAACCATGCCACATATAAACTAAATAATGCAGATCTTAATATTACTGATTGCGAAAAGGATTTAGGAGTTCTGGTTAGCAGTAATCTAAAACCAAGACAGCAGTGCATAAGTGTTCGCAATAAAGCGAACAGAATCCTTGGCTTCATATCAAGAAGCATAAATAATAGGAGTCCTCAGGTTGTTCTTCAACTCTATATATCCTTGGTTAGGCCTCATCTAGATTATGCTGCACAGTTCTGGTCACCGTATTACAGAATGGATATAAATGCTCTGGAAAACGTACAAAGGAGGATGACTAAGTTGATCCCATGTATCAGAAATCTTCCCTATGAAGATAGACTGAGGGCCCTGAATCTGCACTCTCTAGAAAGGCGTAGAATTAGGGGGGATATGATTGAGATGTATAAATGGAAAACATGAATAAATAAAGGGGATGTAAATAGCGTGCTAAAAATATCTAGTATTGACAGGACTCGCAGCAATGGCTTTAAGTTGGATAAATTCAGATTCAGGAAGGATATAGGAAAGCATTGGTTTGGTAATAGAGTTGTCGATGAGTGGAACAAACTCCCGATTACAGTTATAGAGGCTAAAACGTTGTGTAGTTTTAAAAATAGGCTAGATAAATATATGAGTGGGTGCGGGTGGGTGTGAGTTGGACCTGACTAGTTTGTGCTACTAGGTCAGATGCAGTGCTCCTTCCTTAAGTGAATGTAACCTGACCTGGCTGGGCCGGGGCATTGGCTTAAGCCGGTGGGAGACGTGGACCTGCCTCGCATGGGCCAGTAGGCCTGCTGCAGTGTTCCTTCTTTCTTATGTTCTTATTTTCTTATTGAATTTATAGTTTAAAAGCATTAAACGTAGCTCATCTCGTTACAAACCCAGTCCATATCTAATATATACTAAACCTACCTAATTTAAAAATAGAGAAAAACATTGAAAGGTTTACAGTGTTAGAAAGCTGACGTTGGGCAACATCGATAAGAAAATGACACTGGGAAATGAGTTTATGCTTACTGCCATCTTTTACTGCCCACGACATTCGGCTAACACACCGGTCCAGTTCCTATTTACTACTAGGCATACAGAAGGAACGGTAATCAGCAGACTTGTTCATACCTCTTGCTCAGCATGGATATTGTACTTGATAAGTTATTAAATTATACACATTTTTGCTTGTGAGAAGGATATTATTCTTCATTTTAGATTTACGTATCCTTGGTAACATTTTACCCCCACCACCCAAAAAAAACAAAAAAACAAAAATCCGTTCGTCCGTTTTCGGTGGTTTTGCCATGCGTAGTTCAATATGCTGGGTGAATAAGACACAATTCCAGAGAGTATCATTACTGAGACGTTTCTCCTTTAGAAATGGCTTCTACGTTCAATGAAACACGTTCAACAGGTGAAATGTCTCAATAAAATTCCTCTTTGCAATTGTTTTTATATATATACCACTTGTAGGCTCTATGCCATTTGTCACCACAAATGTCCTTGTAGCCAAGATGATATTAACAGAGCCTATGTTGTACACAAGTGTAAAGAGAGCCATCTCATGCACTGGAACAACAGAAATGATAAGACACATGTACAACAGTTAGGTACCTTTTTGTACCTAACTCTTGCACGTATCTTGCTTATCAAGTTGTCGGTACTGAATACCATATTCATGTTCAACACAGAAATGATCTACAGACCTCCCAGCAGGTGGAAATAAATGGTATAAAATACCGACACAATGGAAAAATAAACATAAGAAGTATAATGTGATGTTTGATCTAATATAAATTAGACACATATGCAACACTTGGGTATCTTTACTGAGGAAACGTTTCGCCACACAGTGGCTTCATCAGTCCAATACAAAGTAGAAAGGTGTAAGGAGAGGAGGAGTTTGAGGTTATCAGTCCCTCGGCCTGGAGTCGATGTGTTCAGTCCATCAATCTTGTTAGAAGTGTAGCACAAGAATCGAATCGAATAAGTACAGGTAAGATCCCAATGGGATGAGAGGGGAAGACGGTACAGACGAAGAATAGCGCTGGAGAGGAGTCTTCTTAGTCGTAGAAATAGAGCCAGGGCTTAACCCAGCAGCTAAGGCGATCGTGGGGCAGACTTGAGAACAGGAATAGCAGGCTCTCCTGTTGATGAGACTTCTGTGGGGTGAGCGGGGAGGACGGGACAGGTGAAGATTACCGCTAGAGAGGAGTGTAGAAGTTGAGCCAGGGCTTAACCCAGCAGCTAAGGCTAAAGTGGGTCAGAGAGGCGAACAGCACAAGGTATCTGACATAGAATCAAAGGTTATTTGTAAATAGGGTTAGGAGCAGGATCATACAAGGAATAGAAAAGGTTGTGTTGGTTTGTGGGTCTACGAATGTCTTCGTCAAGGAGAGAGGTCCAGTAGTCATGTCGTGTCTCAAGTTTGTCTATCTGTCTGTCACTGAGAGTCTTCCAGTACAGATTCAGCGCAGGGATGTCTAACTGGGCATGGAGAGACTCGCTTGTGGCGAAGTCTTCCCATCTGACATCAAGCACCCAGCGCAGAGCCTTGTTCTGGACACGCTGCAGTTTAAGTAAGTTTGTTTTGGCTGCAAGAGAGAGGGCTAGAGGAGAGTAAGTTATCAGAGGGCGTATTAGGGATTTATAGAGGTGTAGTTTGGTGCGTTGGGAGGCATGTTTCAGCTTGTAGAGGCCCGCAAGGGCCTTACTAGCTACTGCATGCTTTGAGTGAATGTGTCTGTGTAAGCAAAGAAGGTAGTCAAGATTAATGCCAAGGACTGTGACAGATTGTGTGATGGGGATGTAGGTGGGTGTCAGCTGTTCTGAGCTCGACAGGTAATGGAGGATCACGTTTCCTATAGTTAAAATATGTAATGCTGGATTTAGCTGCATTGGTTTTGATCCTCCATTTTTGTTCCCAGAAGGCAATCCTGTCGACCTCATTCTGTGTTTTGTGTGAGAGTGTATCTATATTGGCGTGAGTGGTGAGTTGTGTAATGTCGTCTGCATAGGCTAGTGTGATGGAGTTGTGGTATACAGGTGTTGGAATGTCGTTAGTGTATAAAATGTAGAGGGTAGGGGAGAGGACAGATCCCTGGGGTACTCCAGCATTTAGTGTGAAGTAGTCAGAGTAGCAGCCTTGGAATTTGATTCTCATTGTGCGGCCGTCAAGGAAGTTGCAGAGGAGTTTACGAGTAGTGAGAGGCAGGTTAAAGTTAGTGCAGAGTTTGTGTTTGAGCAATACATGCCAGACTGTGTCAAAAGCTTTTTCAACGTCTTTTGCAACCAGGGCTGTCCTGTTTCTTTGTTTTGTGTTTATGTGGATGTAGTTGAGAATGATGTTAATGGCATCCTGTGTAGATCTGTGAGTTCTGAAGCCAAACTGGCCGTTAGAAAGAAGTGAGTTGTGTTCCAGGTATCTGCGAAGACGATGGTTGATAAGTTTTTCAAAGAGTTTACCTAATGTTTCGAGGAGGCTGATGGGGCGATAGTTTCTAGGGTCAGAGTGGTCTTTATTGGGTTTGGGAAGGAGGATAGCGGTAGCAGCTTTGAAGAGTGAAGGGAAGTAACCAGAAGCAAGGGAGGCATTGAGGAGGTTTGTGTAGGAAGTAATGATAGAGTCAGGAAGGTGTTTTAGGATAATATGATTTAGGCCAGAGGCACCAGGAGCCTTGGGAGGAAGGTGTCTGAGGAGAGTTTTAATGTCTGTGTTGGTGAAAGGAGTGTCGAGTTCTTGGGAGGAGGTAAGGGAGTCCAGATGGATGTGGCTGTCTGGTGTTGTTTCGTGTGTGTGTGTAGTGTTCCAGTGTTCTATGTTCTGAATGTGTTGGATGGCGTTAGGGTGGGGTGGGTGAGGGTGGAAGATGTTCTCCCAGATGTGTTTGAAGATGTTTGTAGCAGCCTGCGGGTCTGAGAGTGTGTGTTGTTGTGGGTGATGTGTTTGATTTTGTTGGTGGAGTGGTACTCGGATTTTTTTGATAAAGTTCCAGAAGTCTTTGGAGTTTTTAATTCGTTGTTTGTCTGCTTGTAGTATGAGCTGTGACCAATGAGAGTTGTGGTCTTGGTCTAGACTGTGTAGAATGTTGTTTCTGAGGTAAGTGAGATCTAATCGGACTTGATTAAATCTATGTGTGTTGTAGAGGAAGCGGTTGTGCTAGCAGATAATTAATCTTCTTGTTCTGATTGAGGGTTTGAAAGAATAACGAGTGGTGTGAGTTGTCTTTGGTATTGCGGAGTTGGCTGCTTGTGTAATGGTGTCCTGGATGAGATCAAGTTGAGTGTCAATGTCAGAGATAGGTTTGTTGTTGTAGTCATAGGTGAGGTTAGTATTATCTATGTGTTGTTTGAAAGCATCCCAGTCAGCGTTCTTGTAGGAGAAGGAAGGTCTGGCTGGGATGAGGATAGGGTTGGAAGAGATGTGTAAGATGACTGGGATGTGATCAGAGCCTGTAATAGGGCCAGGTGAGATGTAGTGTTGGAAGAGAAAGCTAGCTCGGTTTGCCAGAATGATATCGGGTTTGCCTTGGTTGTAGACGGTGTTGAAGTCTGGGCCGAGGTGAATTAGGTGTTTATGGTTTGTGAAGTTGAGTAATTGGTGACCAAGTTGGTTGTTACTGGTGTGATGAAAGGCGTTGTGTTTGGCATTCATGTCAGCAAGTAGGTATGTTGGTGTGTTGGTGTAGTTGAAGACTAAGGAAAGGTCGTGTATGTTGAGAATAGTGTTTGGGCGAGCATAGGTAGTGAAGAAGATGAAGGGGCCAAGGTGGGTGTGTATTCTGACCGCAAGACAGTGTTGGTGAATAAAAGGGATTGGGAGAAATTCATGTTTTATGTTGGATTTGACAAGGATGGCAACCCCATCGTGGGGATCGTAGGGGGACTGAAGTGCAGTATAACCATAATGACGGATACGTTGAGGGGCTTTGAGGCAGGTGCTGTTAAGTAAGACAATATCTGGCCTCTCTGCTTCAAGGAGTTCGCCCAGTAGGTGTCTAATTATAAAGTAAGAACGTACGTTGAACTGAATCACCTTAAACATGATTTAATGGTTTCGTCTTAGCAATGTTAATGTCAGGGGAGGAGTTTAGATTAAAGCCTGTGATAGGGGTGCCATCGGTGGATGTGTGGGTGTTACGGACCCTCTTCCTGGAGGGGGAGGAAGATATGGATCTGCTTTTATGTTCTTTGGTCTGTCTGTCAGAATTTGGGGCAGGTTTAGATTGAGTGGATTTTGTCTGGAGGAGGTGGAGTTGGACCTGGATGAAGTCTTGGATGTGGTGGATTAGGAGTGGGCGAAGGTGGATGCAGAGGAAGTGGAAGCTTTGGTAAGGGATGAGGTGGGGGAGGGGTGACGTAGCGGCAGCAGGAGGGGTGTTGGTGGGAAGGGTTGATGTGAAGAGAGGTGGGGAGGAGGAGAGCTGGTGGGGGTAGGAAGAGGGGTGATGAGAGAGAGGTCGGAGGGAGAGGTTGGAGGGGCTTAGAAGAGAAGCAGGAAGGAGGGATAATTAGTGAGGGAAGATTGTTAGCATTCAAGATTAGGTTAAGGATATGTGAGTAGTGTGATTGGTAAGCTTGAGAGATTGCCATCGCAGAGTAAGCAGCAGTGGCGACTTGACAGTTAGTTTTGTAGTCTATTGTGGGTATAGGTGTAGGTGGAGAGGTGCTTGTAGTCTGTGTGTTGGTGTTTGATGTGTGTAGAATAGAGGAAGGGTTTGGGGAAGAAGAGGTAGACCAAGTGCGTGGAGTTGCCCAGGCATTGTGGGTGGGGGAGGGAGGTTTGATAGGGGAGAGAGGTGTAGGGAAGGGATTGGGGAGGGAGGGGGTTGGCTTGCTCTGAGGGAGGAGAGAATGTCTTTTTTAGTAGGGCAGGAATTTGCAACTGCAGTGTGTGACCCGCCGCAGTTAGAACATTTAAGGGAGAGGTTGCATGTATTCCAGAAGTGGCCAGTTGCTGAACATCTGGAGCAGATTTGTTTGGATGTGCATGTATTTTTGTCGTGTCCGAATTTGTAGCATTTTAGACATTGTGTGATGGGGTGGAAGTTTGGAGTGAAGAGAGTGTTTGGAGGAATGCGGATAGTCTTGGCAAGGATTCCTTGGTTGAAGAGAATAGAGGCGTCAGAAGGAGTTGAACAGCGTATTTTGAGGATTGTAGAGTTATCAGGTCTGTAAATATCGTCAACAGAGACTTTGTTCTTTGTACTAATGTCTTTGATTAAGTCTTCTTTGTCTGTGTCATAGGCAGTCAGGAGAGAATAGTCTACATGTTTAGCAATGACCGTACTTTTGGCACGGTGCTCAGGAGTCCAAATAATAGTGAAGCCGGCGTCTAGCAGTTGTTGTCTGGTCGAGGTTGAGGTGTACGTTTCGTAGGATTGTCTGTCAAGAAGGAGTTTGAAGCCTGAGTGTGTCTTAAAGATTTTAAGTTGAGGTTCACCCGTGATCTGGAATAATAAATTTTCAGGATGGTTAGTGGCATCAGAATTAGAGTATTTGAGGTTCAGCGAGAAAGAATTGGTTTTGGAAGATGTAGGATAGGCCTTAGAGGCAGAAGAGGGCGGTAGAGGGGGAGTGGGAAGGGGGGGAGAGGTGGAAGGCATCGAAGGCATCATCTAGTTGCGTAAAGATGTGGCGGTGACAAATGGCCAAATCTGTGAGGCAAGTACGTGTGGAGTAGTAGACACGCGTACTTGCCTGGCTATTTCTTTAATTAAAGTTTGCTTGTAGAGTCTGACACTGGAGGCGCAGGACACTGAGGAGGTGAGCTGTAGCTTGATGGGGCACTGTATGCCCTGAGAGGAGGGCCAACACTGGCTGTGAGCAGCGAGGAGAGGCACCACTGGCTGTATGGCTTGGAGACTTCAGGCAGCAACAGGAGTGCAGAGGGAGGCTACCTGCCCTTGGGAAGGCAGCCACCGACGCACTAATCCTGGAGGCGCAGGACACTGAGGTGAACTGTAGCTTGATGGGGCACTGTATGCCCTGGGAGGAGAGCCAACACTGTCTGTGAGCGGCGAGGAGAGGCACCAGGAGTGCAGAGGGAGGCTACCTGCCCTTGGGTAGGCAGCCACCGACGCACTAATCCTGGAGGCGCGGGACACTGAGGAAGTGAACTGTAGCTTGATGGGGCGCTGTATGCTCTGAGAGAAGAGGCACACTGGCTGTGAGCGGCTGTATTGCTTTGAGACTTCAGGCAGCAACAGGAGTGCAGAGGGAGGCTTCCTGCCCTTAGGTAGGCTGCCACCGACGCACCAATCCTGATGGTGAAGATAAAGACGAAGGTCCAGGGTAATTAGATGCGTAATCGATTATGCACAGGCGAGATCGTTGGCCTGGAGTAAGGTGTGTCGATGTAGCACAAGGCCGTAGAGGTGGCTTATATGCTGTAATCAGGTGAGGTGAAGCAGGAGGAGGCGGGGTCATAGTAGTACCATCCACTATTCTAAGTAGGTCTTCGTCCAAAGGTTGGACAAGTGTAGAAGAATTCGTTTGTATCAAGATCCCAAGCTGTTGCTGTGTCAGACAGGATGTAGATGAATGGTCAGAGAACCGACAAGTTATAATGACACATATGAACACTTGGTATCTTTATTGAGGAAACGTTTCCTCAATAAAGATACCCAAGTGTTGCATATGTGTCTAATTTATAACTTGTCGGTTCTCTGAACCATTCATCTACGATGTTTGATCTGTTTGTGACTCGATATAAAGGCCACTGCGTGGGTGAAATGTCGTCAATAAATGATCACATTGTACTGCTTATGTATTTATTTTTCCAGCCCAGCAGGTAGAGGCATTACAGTACAGAAACATCCTTCGTTGACCATAACTGCTACTTCCAACAGTACAGTACAAAGTGTGGTAAATGTCATCTCAGTAACTCTGAACACACATGATGCTGTTCCATGCTACTTAGGGCTGCCACGTTACGTGACTTCACTTCGTCACTGTCTAGGACTGGGATTAGCCACAATATATATACAATATTATTGTTTCTCATTCTCGTGATCGAGGTCCACGAAGCTAAACTTATCTAGTAAAAATGTTCTAGGTGTACTCACTTGTGGCTTTCATCTAATGGTGTGTGTGGCTAAGTGAATGTTTTAGAGCGCTCCCTTTCCTGTACTGACAAAAATAAACATGATGTATTGGTAATATTAGAAAATCGATCAACTGCAAAGAATGATTTATTATAAATGAAAATGGGGAAATTATTACAGTGATTTTTTAAAATTTCTTGTGCAGTTTTTACGGGATTTAAAAAAAAAAAAGATTTCCGTGCGCGCCACAAACTCGAAGTGTAGCTCAAAGAAAAACAGTGAAATTGGTGCCATCATAAAAAATGCCCTTTTTGCTGCAACCTCGTCCCCCTGGAAAAAAAAAACAATATTGCCGTCCTAGATGCGGCTGCTTATTTCAAGTAATGGGTCGCTTGCGGGACCTGGTACAGTGCTCATGCTTCTTACCTCTTCTGTAAGGAGCTGATGGGAAACATTGTCTTAAGTTTGGATAACGAGTCCTCTTCTGGATAATACCTTGAACTGACTGTGTCTGTGTCACATTTAGTGAATGGAGGATCGAGCCTCTAGTTTTTGTAAATCACACGGATTTATTATTATTAATATAATCAAATAGAAGCGCTAAACCACAGGGGTTATACAGCTACACGGATTTAGAGCTATACATGCTAAACTAAAATGATATATATTGTTAGTGTGAATATAATCCATTTCTATATTCAGTTAAAAATATTCGAGTCTGACAACTAATTTGTAATAATAAATGCGATTGTCTTTACTATTGTTACTTGTGGCTGTTAACGTTTTGTTTACTGTAGTGGTAGCTGTAGTTGTGATGGATACTGTAGTGGTAGCTGTAGTTGTGATGGATACTGTAGTGGTAGCTGTAGTTGTGATGGATACTGTAGTGGTAGCTGTAGTTGTGATGGATACTGTAGTGGTAGCTGTAGTTGTGATGGATACTGTAGTGGTAGCTGTAGTTGTGATGGATACTGTAGTGGTAGCTGTAGTTGTGATGGATACTGTAGTGGTAGCTGTAGTTGTGATGGATACTGTAGTGGTAGCTGTAGTTGTGATGGATACTGTAGTGGTAGCTGTAGTTGTGATGGATACTGTAGTGGTAGCTGTAGTTGTGATGGATACTGTAGTGGTAGTTGTAGTTGTGATGGATACTGTAGTGGTAGCTGTAGTTGTGATGGATACTGTAGTGGTCGCTGTAGTTGTGATGGATACTGTAGTGGTAGCTGTAGTTGTGATGGATACTGTAGTGGTCGCTGTAGTTGTGATGGATACTGTAGTGGTAGCTGTAGTTGTGATGGATACTGTAGTGGTAGCTGTAGTTGTGATGGATACTGTAGTGGTAGCTGTAGTTGTGATGGATACTGTAGTGGTAGCTGTAGTTGTGATGGATACTGTAGTGGTAGCTGTAGTTGTGATGGATACTGTAGTGGTAGCTGTAGTTGTGATGGATACTGTAGTGGTCGCTTTAGTGGTGATAGATACTGTAGTGGTCGCTTTAGTAGTGATGGATACTGTAGTGGTCGCTTTAGTGGTGATAGATACTGTAGTGGTAGCTGTAGTTGTGATGGATACTGTAGTGGTCGCTTTAGTAGTGATAGATACTGTAGTGGTAGCTGTAGTTGTGATGGATACTGTAGTGGTCGCTTTAGTGGTGATAGATACTGTAGTGGTAGCTGTAGTTGTGATGGATACTGTAGTGGTCGCTTTAGTGGTGATAGATACTGTAGTGGTAGCTGTAGTTGTGATAGATACTGTAGTGGTAGCTGTAGTTGTGATGGATAGCTGTAGTTGTGATGGATACTGTAGTGGTCGCTTTAGTGGTGATAGATACTGTAGTGGTAGCTGTAGTTGTGATAGATACTGTAGTGGTAGCTGTAGTTGTGATGGATACTGTAGTGGTAGCTGTAGTTGTGATGGATACTGTAGTGGTCGCTTTAGTGGTGATAGATACTGTAGTGGTAGCTGTAGTTGTGATAGATACTGTAGTGGTCGCTTTAGTGGTGATAGATACTGTAGTGGTAGCTGTAGTTGTGATAGATACTGTAGTGGTCGCTTTAGTGGTGATAGATACTGTAGTGGTAGCTGTAGTTGTGATAGATACTGTAGTGGTAGCTGTAGTTGTGATAGATACTGTAGTGGTAGCTGTAGTTGTGATGGATACTGTAGTGGTCGCTTTAGTTGTGATAGATACTGTAGTGGTAGCTGTAGTTGTGATAGATACTGTAGTGGTAGCTGTAGTTGTGATAGATACTGTAGTGGTCGCTTTAGTTGTGATAGATACTGTAGTGGTAGCTGTAGTTGTGATAGATACTGTAGTGGTCGCTTTAGTGGTGATAGATACTGTAGTGGTAGCTGTAGTTGTGATAGATACTGTAGTGGTAGCTGTAGTTGTGATAGATACTGTAGTGGTCGCTTTAGTGGTGATGGATCGTTGCATAGTTTTACTGGGATATTCACTTGAGAAGTGATCTCCAGACTCCTGTGACCACAGGTAATAGTGGTGATGGAGCAGTAACACCCGTGTGGTGAGCCAAACACTGGAGTAGTAACACCTGTGTGGTGACCCAGACACTGGAGTACTAACATGTGTGTGGTGACCCAGACACTGAAGTACTAACATGTGTATGGTGACCCAGACACTGAAGTTGGTACACAACTTCGTAAGAGGCGCTGGAGACTGGTGCCAATATTGGCCCCGTGCACTTTGAAACTCTTGTCAAGTAATTTCTAAGTTTGGCTTACCATATAACACACACATACACACACAAACACAAACAAACAAACAACCAAGGAACTTCTCTTCATGGGAGGTTCCTTGATGCTGGTGAGGGGCTCTTGATGTAGGGAATTGGAACTGTGCTCCAATTTCCTGACTTAAGCCTGAATACCTTCCATTCCCCCCCACAAGCGTTGTATAATCTCACGGGTTTAGCGTTCTTCCATAATAATAATAATAATTATTATTATTATGATTATTATTGTTAATAATAATGGTACAAGAGGCTCGTGACTGTTACCCTCTGTATTAAACCTGTGTGTGTGTGTATGTGTGTGTGTGTGTGTACAATACTTACCTGGTCACTTTTAAAATATCTTTGGTCTGTGAACTGTGTGTTTGTGTGGCTGTGACATGTGTGCCTTGTGGTTCATAAGGTGAATTTCATGGTACTTGTTGTCTGTATAGTCTGTAAATCAGACCATAACAGTATTCTACAAATACCTATTCAGCGACAGCCTACGACCGCTGAGTAACTAGCGACAAAGTTAACGCTCCACGAATTACTTTCCCAGTGGGCCATAATCACTAAATTTTATGCTATGCTTTAAAACAACGGGAGACCTGGTCTGGGACCTGGCCACGGGGGCCGTTGACCCCCCGAAATCAACGCCGGGGAGACTAAGTCTTCACTGTCACCCAATATTTATCCTTTTCTAAACACATGTAAGTTAAAGTCACTACTAAGTTATTCACTACACAGTCACACTCATGACCATAACAATCGAAGCTACTGACATATCGAAATAGCAGTCACATCAACAGTCGTAGTTAAAAGAACAACTTCAATTGGTCATATTAGCTAGTCAACCGTAGCAACAGTCGGAAGTAACCTCAAACACAGCCCTTGTCACAAATGTAAATGCATCTGTAAACAAACTTTTGTTTAATTAATTAACTAACTCAGGTGCTATAGTTTTAGATTCCTATTAGCTGTAAATTGACTACCTTAGCTCATTTTCTCATTTTTGTAAACATATTCAACGTACTAACTCACGTGCCAAGAAATCCTTTTACATTGTCCTATTCTTAAGTCTACTTGTGTTGTTCTATTTTTAAGTTTAATTATAGAATCACACTAAATATTATGATTCCAAACATTAATCCTGATACCAACCTTCTATTAAATGACTTACATGAACCTAACAACAACTGTCATTACTACACAGCAGAACAGGCTAAAACACTACTCAAAGCCAACAATAACATAACTATGTGAATGAATGGTTCAGAGAACCGACGAGTTGGTAAATTAGACACCAACTCGTCGGTTCTCTGAACCATTCATTCACATCTTGTCTGACACTGCAACATCTTGGTATCTTAATACAGGGGCTTTAGAACTTTGCATTTATCTACATTGAATTGCATCTGCCATTTTTCTGACCAGGAATTGAGTTTGTCTAAATCCTCCTGTAGTTCACTGACATCTACGTCTGAATCGATTATCCTACCTATCTTCGTGTCATCAGCGAATTTGCTCATATCACTAGAAATTCCCTCGTCAAGGTCATTTATATATATTATAAACAACAACGGGCCCAAAACCGATCCCTGAGGAACGCCACTTGTTACAGATCCCCACTCCGATTTAACCCCATTTATGCACACCCTCTGCTTCCTATTGGTGAGCCATGACTCGATCCATGACAACACTTTTCCCCCAATGCCATGAGTAGCCACTTTCTTTAACAGTCTCTGATGTGGTACTCTATCAAAAGCCTTACTAAAATCCAAATAAACAATATCGAATTCTTTATCATTTTCAACTGCCTCAAAAGCCTTACTGAAAAAAGTTAATAAATTAGTTAGGCAGGAACAGCCCCTGGTGAATCCTTGCTGAGTATCATTAATCAAATTATGCCTATCGAAATGGCTTCTTATGTTATCAGCTATAATCGACTCTAGTAATTTGCCTACAATTGATGTTAGACTTATTGGGCGGTAATTTGATGGTAACGACTTGTCCCCTGCTTTAAAAATAGGAATTACATTAGCCATCTTCCACGTATCCGGCACTACACCTGTTTGAAGAGATAGGTTAAAAATGTTAGTTAAGGGTTCACAGAGTTCCATTTTGCATTCTTTAAGAACCCTTGAAAAAAGCTCATCAGGACCTGGCGATTTATTTTGCTTCAAACGGTCTCTCTGTTTGATAACCATTTCACTAGTGACTGTGATACTACATAATTTATCTTCTTCAGGCTTGGAAAACCCTATCTGAAATTCTAGGAACTAAAAAGATATCCACAAACAGAACAATCAAGCTAACAAAACCAGATGAACCCCTACTCCCACCCATTGAAACAGCAAACAAACTCAATGATTTCTTCTCCACCATAGGTAAAAAGCTGGCAAGCAAAATCCCAAGTTCAAATACTCTACCTAACGACTATCTCACTGGCACCTATCCGAACACACTATTCCTAGCCCCAACCAACCCAATAGAAGTTTCACTTATAATATTTCTTCTTCTTTCAACATGTCGGCCGTTTCCCACCGAAGTGGGGTGGCCTAAAAGGAAAAACGGAAGTTTTTTACATTTAGTAATATATACAGGAGAAGGGGTTACTAGCCCCTTGCTCCCGGAATTTTAGTCGCCTCTTACGACACGCATGGCTTACGGAGGAAGAATTCTGTTCCACTTCCCCATGGAGAATTGTTTTTTTTTTATATTAAAGTCCAGGGTTTATTCCCTGGACCTCAGCAATGAGAGTCGCTCCTCTCACCGCTGGACAACGGCGACAACCCGACATTAAAAAACATTAAAAAACAAAGCAGGTGACCTAAATAACTTACCACCTTTTATATACAAAAAAGCCTCTCAAGTTCTCTCACCAATTATTGCAACACTTTTTAACAAATCCATCGAATCCTCTACCTTCCCATCAATACTCAAAATAGCGAGGGTCACCCCCAATACATAAAGGAGATCAGACAGACCTGAATAACTACAGGCCGATATCTAACTTACCCCTTCTCTTCAAAATCTTTGAAAAATTAATTCATAGACAAATATATTCCTACCTCACCTCCAACAACGTACTCAACCACTGTCAATTTGGATTCAGGCCTAATAAAAATACAAATGATGCCATTATACACATGTTAGAAATAATTTACACCGCCCTTGAGAAAAAAGAAATCCCAGTGGGAATCTTCATTGATTTACGTAAAGCTTTTGATACAGTTGACCATGATCTGTTACACCTAAAATTATCACACTATGGTATAAGAGGACACTCCTTAAACTACCTAAAATCATACCTTAGCAGCAGAAACCAATATGTGTACACAAATGGAGCTAGCTCCAGTGCGCAAACTATTACCGTAGGTGTCCCACAGGGAAGTGTTCTTGGCCCACTACTCTTTCTCATTTACATTAACGACCTACCAAATGCATCTCAACTACTCAAACCCATACTTTTTGCAGATGACACTACATACGTTATCTTGCACCCAAGCCCAGACACACTAGCCAACACTGCAAATACTGAATTACAGAAAATATCTACCTGGATGATGACCAACAAACTTACTCTCAATATTGATAAAACATATTTTATCCAGTTTGGGAACAGAGCTACAAACGCACCACTTTAATGATAAACGGGTCCCCTATCACAAAACTCACAGAGGGAAAATTCTTTGGAATCCATCTTGACAGTGGCCTCAAATTTCAGACACATATACAACAAATTTCCAAGAAAGTCTCAAAGACCGTGGGAATACTATCCAAGATACGGTACTATGTTCCACAACCAGCTCTCCTTACCCTATATCACTCACTCATTTACCCCTACCTCACCTAATAATAAAACAGCAAAAGGCAGCAGTTAGAATGATAACAAATTCTCACTCCAGGCAACATACTCCACCAATATTCAAAAACCTAAACTTATTCACCATACAAGACATCCATACTTTTTACTGTGCCTATTTGTTACGATCAGGGCCTCAATTATTAGCCTGTTTTGCCCCGTCGTAACAAGTTATTTAATTAAGCTTTGATTGTTTCATCGTTAGAGAAAATCATTATAGTATTTGGGTAATTTTTAGGAGATTGACCCAAGCAAGTAAAATTTGAGAAATTTAATATAAAAGAATTCATATAATTATTCAGTGTATGGTATAAAGTTATCTCTATTGCAGTGTAATACATCATGATACACTTTATTCGAAAACAGTCGACATATGACTTTACTTGTTTCTGTACAATAATCATACTCAATGACAAGAGTTTTATACAAATAATATTTTACATTAACGTTTCGCAATACAATAACTGAGACTATTGCCTCAATAAAGGCAGAGAAGTATAAAATATCAATTGAAACATCAAATACATTTTCTTGAGACAATAATTCCGAATACTGACCAAAGCTCTGCTAATACAAGCTATCACCGTAAGTCGTGGATGAATAGACAATTTTCAAACCTTAATAGGGACTTAACAAACCCTCTTAAAAGTGGAATAACTTCCCAAGCCTACTCCAAAGAGCGTATGACTACTCCGGTGAGTCAGAGAACCTACTCCTGGTCAGGAGTGGATGTGTGAACCTACTCCTGGTCAGGAGTGGATGTGTGAACCTACTCCTGGTCAGGAGTGGATGTGTGAACCTACTCCTGGTCAGGAGTGGATGTGTGAACCTACTGACGATCGTCAATGTTTGATGAAACGACGTCATGTAGGTCACGTGACTGAGGGAGGGGAGACCGGCCACTACCTAAACAGGTACCCGGCAGTATGACTAGTGGTCTCACACTACATGAACACCACAGTACCAGCAGTATGACTAGTGGTCTCACACTACATGAACACCACAGTACCAGCAGTATGACTAGTGGTCTCACACTACATGAACACCACAGTACCCGGCAGTATGACTAGTGGTCTCACACTACATGAACACCACAGTACCAGCAGTATGACTAGTGGTCTCACACTACATGAACACCACAGTACCAGCAGTATGACTAGTGGTCTCACACTACATGAACACCACAGTACCCAGCAGTATGACTAGTGGTCTCACACTACATGAACACCACAGTACCCAGCAGTATGACTAGTGGTCTCACACTACATGAACACCACAGTACCAGCAGTATGACTAGTGGTCTCACACTACATGAACACCACAGTACCAGCAGTATGACTAGTGGTCTCACACTACATGAACACCACAGTACCGGCAGTATGACTAGTGGTCTCACACTACATGAACACCACAGTACCCGGCAGTATGACTAGTGGTCTCACACTACATGAACACCACAGTACCCGGCAGTATGACTAGTGGTCTCACACTACATGAACACCACAGTACCAGCAGTATGACTAGTGGTCTCACACTACATGAACACCACAGTACCAGCAGTATGACTAGTGGTCTCACACTACATGAACACCACAGTACCAGCAGTATGACTAGTGGTCTCACACTACATGAACACCACAGTACCAGCAGTATGACTAGTGGTCTCACACTACATGAACACCACAGTACCCGGCAGTATGACTAATGGTCTCACACTACATGAACACCACAGTACCAGCAGTATGACTAGTGGACTCACACTACATGAACACCACAGTACCCGGCAGTATGACTAATGGTCTCACACTACATGAACACCACAGTACCAGCAGTATGACTAGTGGTCTCACACTACATGAACACCACAGTACCAGCAGTATGACTAGTGGTCTCACACTACATGAACACCACAGTACCAGCAGTATGACTAGTGGTCTCACACTACATGAACACCACAGTACCAGCAGTATGACTAATGGTCTCACACTACATGAACACCACAGTACCAGCAGTATGACTAGTGGTCTCACACTACATGAACACCACAGTACCAGCAGTATGACTAGTGGACTCACACTACATGAACACCACAGTACCAGCAGTATGACTAGTGGTCTCACACTACATGAACACCACAGTACCCAGCAGTATGACTAATGGTCTCACACTACATGAACACCACAGTACCAGCAGTATGACTAGTGGTCTCACACTACATGAACACCACAGTACCAGCAGTATGACTAGTGGTCTCACACTACATGAACACCACAGTACCAGCAGTATGACT
>WNWK01018195.1:0-40575 GCA_009830355.1 Cherax destructor | reverse complement strand
ACACTTCACATCGATTGTATACTCAATTTATGTATACTGTGATTCCCTGCACATCAGTGCCACAATCACTTTTTTTTGTTACTTTTAACTATAGTAATTACTTATCTGTTATTTCCGCTTCTCGGGACCTCTGGCAATAGTTCACTAGTGCCAGTCTTTGTAGTATATTTCCATATGCTACACCATATATTTTATGCTATACTGGGGATTTATTACGATTACTCTTACTACAGATTTAGTTCACTGTGTCACTGCACATATATATCCTTGCCACTCGCTATATTACTTAGATAATTCAATATCTGTTTGTTAATTTCCACCTCCGATTTTAAATGTATCTAGCAATAATTCGCTGGCACTGGTCAGCTTATTCCCACAGTAACGGTTACTCCACCGGCACTCTAGAATTTACACTATAGTCTATATTTTTTTTCCATTTAGTGTTCACTGCGATTTATCTTATGTTTGTTCAAATGAGTATATGCACTTTTTGGTTACACACACTTATTTCCCGCACTCTGTCTCCTCCGTGACTCTCAGTAAACGCAATTTTGACGGAGCTCCACCCCGCGTGACCCACACCCTCGTCTTCCCCCAAGACCCTCCCTAACACTCTTTTGATCATATTCCCCAATACCTTAGCAAACAATTTGTAATCCGCACACCTTTGCCTTTGAAGAGTTTCGAGAGTATCTACTCTCTGAGCCCGGCCATGGGCCAGGCACATCATCGACAAAGCCCTATAATTCCTAAGGGTATCACACACACCAGGTTTTCGTATCAACACTACCACTCCCGTTCGTTGCGACTCACCCATGCACTCTGTCTCCTTCATACCATTCAACAACTGCACCACACATTCCTTTAATGCATCCCAATTGGCAACATAAAAGTCATTCGGCAAGCCGTCCACCCCAGGTGACGTACGTAGACTCATGCTATTCAGTGCAACCCACACCTCATCATCACTTATGATGCCTCCCATCTCCATCCTATCATCCTTAGTCAAAATCGGTTCTACACTAATCAAAATCTTATCACTCGAGATCTTAGCACTCATCCTATTCCCACTCAGATCTTTCCTAAAATATTCCTTGTACCATGCACTCACATATAAATTCATGGCATCAGTCATACGCATAACCTGCCCCTTCTGATACACGCCCACTTTCTCGTGCACCTCCAATTTATGTATCAACATGTTTTGTCTACTTTTCCTATATTTCCGTAATACACACATAGAGGGCTTATCCCCCCCAACACCTCCTCTATGCCGCCACGCACACGAATCACATCAAAACGTTCATTATGGATCATCTGCAATCTATCTTTGATATTCCTCATTTCCACCACATGCCTATCCGTTCTCCCATAACAGCACTCAGCCAAATGCCCTTCCAAATACTTCTGTAATCCATACTTCCATTGTGCCTCTTCCCTACCTCTCATCCTAAAATATTTCTGAATAGCTGGCTTCGCCACATGCACCCACCATGCAACAATATCCTTCTCTAACCGTCCTTTTTCCCACAAGCACTTCCACCATTCACCAAAACCCAGCACTGTATCCTCACCTTCCAGTAATTTCACATTTAATTTCAAGTTGCCAGCCACCCACTTGACCATTCCAGACCATTCTAATTCAACAATCATCTCTCTATGGTCTGAAAACCCCAAATCCACACACGTAACCATGCCAACATTTATCGTCATAGAAACATATATCCTATCTAACCTCACAGCATATCCCCTCCTTACAAAATTAAAATCTACCATGTCACCTCCCGCTACGACATCCACTAAACCTACACTTCCCAGAACATCTCGTAAAACACGCAGCACACAACCCCCCTCCCCTCGGTTCAACATCCTTTTCTCTTATGATACAGTTCCAGTCACCCCACAATACTGCCACCTCGGGTAACCCTCTCAAAAAATAAATTAATTGGTCCCTTACAAACTCCTCCTTCACACTCCTAATACCTGATGCTGGTAAATAAACCCCAATGAAAGCAACACGTACACCTCCCCATACACCATCCACTCTTACAACCCCCTCCGTACCTTCCTCCCACTTCATCAACTGAAAACAGTCACCCCACCCTTGAAAGACCCCGAACTACCAGCATACACTCTATAATCCGGCACAATCAAATTTCTACCACATCTACAATTATGCCCTTGTATAAAGGCAACATCCACTGCATATCTTTTCAGGCTCACCTGTATCCACTTCCGTCTAACCTCTGCCATAGCCCCATTGACATTTAAATTGATGCTTCTGAAAACATTAGAGGTGGTTTCCCTTTGGATCTACCAGAACATTTTCCCTCCAATCTCAAAATACCCTGTCCAGTAATACTGTCCCTATCCATATTCTGCACATCCTGTACATCACCACCCCTTTTCGTATTTTTCAAAGACCTTTGCGGTACCTCAACAGACACTTTTTAACAGGTTCTTTGCGCAGGGGTAAGGACATCATCATCTCCCATTGCCATGGTTCTTTTCCGTGAATCATTATGAATTTCCATATCCGATTCCCTATCATCATTATGAACAATGACCTGCACTTCTTGCACTTCAAATCCCCCATCATCAGGACTATTATCTCCCATTTCCCCCACCACACACAAAATCTCTTCAGCTTTTTCAACAGAGCAATCCTCATTTTTCCTTTGTGAACTGTCCAACAATCCACACACCAGCTCTGGTATCACCTCACTCACACCCAAATCTAGATGCGTTTCCTCTGCAAATGTTCCCATTGCATCCTGTGTGGTCACTGGAAGCATTATACACGTTTCCATCGACTCTTTCACTATGTCACTCCACCTTGCCGATTCGACCACGCCCTCACCTCCCTGAGTTCCATGCAATACTCCATGTCCATCCTCCCTCGTACGCTCCTCTTCCGGATGCCGTCCTTGCCTTCTATCACATGCGGCAGCCATATGCTCATACGAGTCACATATACGACATGTCCGTCGTTGACCAGCGTATGTAACATATACTTGTGTTCTGAAGTTTTGTAACACTACATACGAAGTTATTGCCCTTTGTAATGTCATTTTAAGGCTATATGATCCCTCAGGCACGCCTGCATATAAACCATCATTCCAACGACCCATAACTGCAGCATGTATCACACCATATTGCTTGAAAGCATCCCTTACATCCATTTCCTGTGCCTCGAACGGTAAATTCCAAACTTTTATCCAAGTGTATTGTTTTGAAACATCTTTTAACTTCACATCCACCGTTGCATTTACTTGCAGACACTTGTCCTCAAACTTGTCAACGAGTGCGTCATAAACTTGGGTAGTTGTCAGTTTGATGAAAATTCTTGCACTTCCATTAAGCACAAAGCCATAAATATCATCATTTGCTATGCCATATTTGTCTCTAATGATAGCTGGTAGCAATACATTAGCATTCAATGGATAAATAGCTCCATGCACTAGTTCCACACAGATAGTGTTCACTCTTCTCCGGAACTGTACCACCATCTTGCTATGAAAGCTACAAACTGCCACAGCACAACAAGTGAGCAGCCACGAGCACCTGCCACAGGTGCTCGTGGCTGCCTGCCAGTCTTTTGACTGGTTCATTAGTAAACTTGAATGCTTTCTTTCCTAATGGGCTGAATATTTCTGGGCCTATGGGAACAAATATATAATGATAGGCAAGTTCATCATATTTTCTAGACTACTGAGAGTCCGTAAAGCTGGCAGCTGCCCTTCCCTCCTTCCTCCCTGCTGTATTGGAGATAGGTATCCACCATCCTGGATGCACATGTATAGTCTGTCTGGACATGAAGGGTAATTCCATCTGGACGCTTTTGGCTGCCATCTGATTTGCATAGTTGAGGTGGCTCCCTTATTATACATACAAAGCATTCTGCATTATTATATGTTACAGTAAATAGGAGTCTCAACTCTAGAAACTTGTTAGACAGGAGCATTTGCCTCTTGAAAATCTCTCCGTTGAATATGCAATGGTAAATTTCCAGTTTCATTATCCGCATGTTGCAAGGCTCCTCTTGATGCTGATGTTAAGATCTGCATGCCTTGCAACCTTTCTCTCGGATCTCACGAAGTCGTAATAACAAGAATGAAAATAAATCATGTAACGGGTGGGGCTTAACCCAATGTGGATTAATCTTATTAAGACAGCATGGTCCAGTGGATAACACACTACTAGCCTGCGAGTTTTAGGACTCACTTGCCAAGGGTTCGAGCCCGTGATTTGGTTTCTCTCGGATCTACGACAAACAAGACCATGATATCTGAATAGGACTGTCAAGGCATTGCCTCAGATACACGTGTTTTTGGCGAGAATAGGAGAAGGGGGTAAAGCGAAGGGCAACACTAATGTGGATGGTCTGTGGCTCGAGGCGTGTGCCAAGGGAGGAATTGTAGGAAGCCAACAGGAAAACCCTCGCATGAAGAGCTCTCACCGCCAGGAGACAAGCTGTGTCCATCCTAGACATTCTCTATGTTCTCCATTATTGGAGTTGTTAGAAACAGGTCTGTTAGAAGAGCCCGTTAAATTATCGCAGAGCCTGACTACTGGATACCACACGTGAAGACAGGAATGCAGAGAACAAAAACACAAATGTTTCCTAGCATCAGTGGAAGTGTAGCTTGGTTCCACAAGAAGTTGTGTGAATATCAACCTCAGGAGATTGTCGTGTAAACAAGTGTTACAGGGTGGTTGTTAGGAACCATGTTATCCATGGGCAGACTCAAGAGCATTATCTCAGACCAGAGCAGGATTCAAACCTGCAACTTCTGACCAAGGTACACAGTACTAATACCACACAGCCAGACCCCAGATAGGTATGGGCGTCCAGTAGACACTAGGCATTGTTTCCCATACCCCAATGCTCCGGGGTATGGATTATTATCAAGGATTATTAATTATAATCTAACTCCCTCCTCCTCTTCCAATCCTCCTACTCCCCTTCTTCTTTTTCTCCTTCTTCTTCTGTTTATTCTTTATCTTCGTCATGGGTGATATTATGAGAGTTGACAGCCTTACACAGAGGTGATACACAAGATAACCATCCTGGGGTCCAGGTTGTTGGGTATGCGGGCGGCTGCTCGAGAACATAATATATGTTTATGGCACAAGGTTATTGTGTGTAGTGCACTTATATCATAGACAGTAAGTGGCTTCTAGATCAATGTTTACTTCACTCTTTCCTCACTCACTGACTAGGCATTCACCAAAAATGTCTTGAAAGAAGAAGAAAAACAACATCAACAACAACTACAAGAACAAAACTGCTACAACAACTACAACATCAACAACAAAACTATAATAACAACAATAGAAACATCAACAATAAAACTGCAATAACAACAAAACTGCAATAACAACAAAACTGCAATAACAACAAAACTGCAATAACAACAAAACTGCAATAACAAAAATAGAAACAACTACAACAATAACTACAAGAGCAAAACTGCAACAACAACGACTACAAAAACAGCTACAACAACTACAACAACAATGAATACAACAATAGCTACAACAACTACAACATCTGCAACAAAAACATACACAACAACTAAAACAGGAACAAAAAAAACAAAAAAATGCAATAACAACTACTACAATAATAACAAATACAACAACTACAACAATAACAACAAAAACAACTACTACAACAACGAAATTGCAAGAACTACTACTATAACAACAACTACAACAATAACAACTTACCTGGTATACTCAGTAAACTTATTCCCCTATCATTTTTACACTCTCCTTTGCCCCCCTTCCCTTTATATAAAGGAACTATACCAACCACTCCAACACTATATCCCTCCCTGCTTTTAATATATCTGTCATGATATTTTTTTTTCTTATTCTCAGCAAAATTTGTTGACAGCTCCTCATATAACTCTATCATTTGCTCTCCTTTTGCACTCCCTCACCACTCTCTTCACCTCTCTTTTACTCTCTATATACTCCGCCCTTCTTATATCACTTCTGCTTTGTAAAAACCTATCATAAGCGACCTTTTCCTCTTTTATTGCACCCTTTATCTCACCATTCCACCAATCATTCCTTTTTCCTCATTCATTCACCCTCCTATAGCCACAAATTTCTGCCCCGCATTCTAACACTGCATTTTTAAAATTATCCCACCCCTCTTCAACCCCCGCATTTCTTATACTCTCACTAGCCCACTTTTCTCAAAGTAGTTGCTTATAAGTCACCTTAACTTCCTTATCTCTTAGTTTATAAACTTTCACCTCTCTCTTACTTGCTGTTGCCATTTTCCTTTTGTCCCATCTACCTCTTACTGTAACTGTAGCTACAACTAAATAATGATCTGATATATCCGTTGCCCCTCTATAAACATGTACATCCTGAAGTCTACCCATCAACCTTTTATTCACTAGTACATAATCTAACAAACTACTTTCATTACGTGCTATATCATATAGTGAATAGTTATTTATCACTTTTTTTCTTATAATATATATTGTTACCAAACCTCTTCCTCTACATAGTTCAATTAAAGATCCCCTACTTTCATTTACCCCTGGCACCCCAGACTTATCTACTGCTCCTTCCACAACAGTTTTACCCACTTTAGCACTTAGGTCCCTCATCACAAGTACTCTCTCATTTGGTTCAAAACTTCCCAAGCACTCATGCAACATCTCTCTCTCTCTCTCTCTCTCTTCTCTCTCTCTCTCTCTCTCTCTCTCTCTCTCTCTCTCTCTCTCTCTCTCTCTCTCTCTCTCTCTCTCTCTCTCTCTCTCTCTCTCTCTCTCTCTCTCTCTCTCTCTCTCTCTCTCTCTCTCTCTCTCTCTCTCTCTCTCTCTACACTTCTTTCTTCTGGTGCATAAACACTAACTATAACCCACTTTTCACATCCGAATCTTATTTTAATTCACATAATCCTTGAATTTATACATTTATATTCCTTCTTTTCAAGCCATAACTGATCCTTCAACTTTATTGCTACTCCTAATCCCATTTATTTCCCCACTCTGAAACTTTCCTACCCCATTTAGCTTTGTTTTACTTAGACCCAGGATATCCAGCTTCTTTACATTCATAACATGCACAATCATCTCTTTCTCATCATCTGCACAACATCCACGCACATTCAAACATCCCAACTTAAAGGTTTTCTTCTTTTTATTTTTAGAAAGCTGTACTGGAAAAGGGGTCAGTAGCCCATTACTCCCTGCATTTTAATTGACTTTTACAACACGCATGGAGGAATGATATTTATTCTACTTCCCCATGGATATGAAAGGATAATAATAGAAGCAAGCTATTAAGAAAAAATCAAAGAAAACTCAAATGAGTGTGTATACATAAACGTGTGCATGCATGTATAGTGTGACCTAATTGTAAGTAAAAGTAACAAGATATACCTGTTATCTTGTGTGTTTACGAGACAGAAAAAAAGACATCAGCTTTCCTATCATCATGTAAAACAAATACAGGTTTATGTCTTACACTCATTTGGCAGGACAGTATTACTTCTCTGGTGGTTGCTGTCTACCAACCTTTGAACAAGCGATACAACATCTCGGACGCTCACATTAAAAATAATGTTGATCTCATTGACAAACTGCAAAATGTTAACATGTCTAATGATTTCACGCTAGTAGGTTCCGAAGTCACAGCTTTGTTCACTCGTGTACCTGTCCTTGATTTGATAGCTTATCAGGAGGAAGAATTAGATGAGTTCCCCATGCCATTTAATAAGAATAGGATTGTTGGGTTGATTAAGTTGTGTATGGTTGATGGAAAGTGTGAATTTAATGGGAAATATTACTCTCAAAGGCAGGGAAATCCATTGCCTCCACAATTAAGCAATTTGTATGTGGAGTTTTTTGAGAGAAAGCTGTTGAAAGACATCCTGCCCGGTGAAGCTTTATGGTACAGATATGTGATTAAATTCACCTTAGAGAAAGAAGTGGACTCTAAACTTCCATTTTTAGATATTTTAATCCAATGTTTAAGTTTACAGTATATAGGAAGGCCACGAACGTGTGTTCATATATCCATTATTACTCCAATCATGAAACCAGAGTAAAAAGAAGTAATTTTCTTACTATGTGTTTGAGAGCTTACAGTGTGTGTAGCGCTGAGTTTTTGGATGAGGAAATTAGGAAAATCTTCGATATTGCTAAAAAAAACTATGTTAGCCTAAAGAGTTTGTAGAAACTGCTTTGTTGGCAGCTAGAAAAACTTATCATGGGACTGAACCTTGAATAACTCCTTATAACAAAAAGGTATTTGTCCTTCCATACACTGAGAACCTATCAGTACTACCGAATGCCCTAAAGAGACTCAATATACAAGTTGTTTTTAAGGATTCTCAGACTGTTAAGAATATGTTGATCAAGAATTACCCTAAACACTGTGTAGGTGGTATGTACAGGATTGGGTGCCAATTCTGCAACTTATCGTATATGGCAAATCTCTAAATGTTAGAATTACACAACATCAATATTCAGTAAGGACTGCTCAAGAATCAAGTGTGATATTCAACCAAACACGATTTTGTAATAATCCGGCTAAGTGGTCTGATGCAAAGCTTATTGTTCCATGTTCGTCGTGGCTAGAAAGAAATATTCTTGAGTCTTCAATTATTAAACACAATAAACATTCATTATATAATGGTAGAAGTGGATTGTTCAAGCTTGATTCACTTATAACTGAGGATATCGTGCACAGTCTAAAACCAAATTCTTATATGAATCCTTTGGATTGTCTTAGCTGCCAGGGTTGTATCGCTTGTTCGTAGGCTGGTAGACAGCAACCACCCAGGGTAGTACTACTGTCCTGCCAAATGAGTGTAAGATAGACATCTGTATTTGTTTTACTAGATGGTAGGAGTGTTGATGTCTTTTTTTATGTCTCAAAAACACACAAGATAAAGTTACATCTTACTACTCTTACTTACAATTAGGTTACACTACACATGTATGTACACATTTATGTATACACACTCATCTGAGTTTTCTTTGGTTTTTCTTAATAGTTCGTGTTCTTATTATTTTCCTTTCATTTCCACGAGGAAGTTTAATAAGATTTTTTCCTACGTGAGCCATGTATGTAAAATGCTGGGAGCAATGGGCTAGTAACCCCTTTTCCCGTACAGCTTACTAAAAATAAAAATAAAACCTTTAAGTTGGAATGTTTTAATGTGCATGGATGTAGTGTGGAAGACAAGAAAGAGATGATTGTGGATGTTATGAATGAAAAGCTGGATGACCTGGCTCTAAGTGAAACAAAGCTGACAGGGGTAGGAGAGTTTCAGCGTGGAGAAATAAATGGAATTAGGTCAGGGGTTTCTAATAGACTTATAGGTAAGGAAGGAGTAGAAATAATGTTGAAGGAACAGTTATGGCAGGTAAAGAAGGAATATAAATGTATAAATTCAAGGATTATGGGAAGCTAGATGAGAGTGTGATGTGAAAAGTGGGTTATAGTAAGCGGTTATGCACATGGAGAAAAGAGAAGTGTAGAGGAGAAAGAGAGAGAGATTTTGGGAGATGATGAGTGAGTGCAAGGGGAGTATTGAACCAAGTGATAGAGTACTTGTGGTGGGGGACCTAAATGCTAAAGTAGGTATAACTGTTGTTGAGGGAGTAAGGGAAAAAAATAAAATGGGGTCCTTTAATTGAATTATGCATCGAAAGAGGTTTGGTAATAAGTAACACATATTTTAAGAAAAACATGATAAATAAGTATACAAGGTATGATATATAGTAGACCGTTATATTACACGGTTTTATTTGGCACGTTTTGGTTATTGCACTATTGAGGCAGTGAGGCAATGAATAGAATGAAAGGGGGTAAAGTAGCTGGGATTGATGGGATAAAGATAGAAATGTTAAAGGCATTTGGGGATATAGTTTTAGAGTGGTTAGTGTTTTTATTTAATAAATGCATGGAAGAGGGTAAGGTACCTAGGGATTGGCAGAGAGCATGCATATCCTTTGTATAAAGGCAAAGGGGACAAAAAAGAGTGTAAAAATTATACGGGAATAAGTCTGTTGAGTGTACCTGGTAAAGTGTATGGTAGAGTTATTATTGAAAGAACTAGGAGTAAGACGGAGAGCAGGATAGCGGATGAACAAGGAGGCTTTAGGAAGGGTAAGGGGGGTGTAGACCAAGTGTTTGCAGTGAAACATATAGGTAAACAATATTTCGATAAGGGTAAAGAGGTGTTTGAGGCATTTATGGATTTGGAAAAGGCATATGATAGGGTGGATAGAGGGGCAATGTGGCAGATGTTGCAAATGTATGGAATAGGAGGTAGGCTATTGAAAGCGGTGAAAAGTTTTTACGAGGATAGTGAGGCACAGGTTAGAGTATGTAGGCGAGAGGGAGATTATTTCCCAGTAAAAGTAAGCCTTAGACAGGGATGTGTGATGTCACCGTGGTTGTTTAATATATTTATAGATGGAGTTGTAAGAGAAGTGAATGCTCGAGTGTTGGCAAGAGGTGTGGGGTTAAAAGATAAAGAATCTGACACAAAGTGGGAGTTGTCACAGTTGCTCTTTGCTGATGACACTGTGCTTTAGGGGTTTTGGGGGATTATGAAGAGAAGTTGCAGAGGTTGGTGGATGAGTTTGGTAGGGTATGTAAAAAGAAGGAAATTAAAAGTGAATATAGGAAAGAGTAAGGTGATGAGGATAACAAAAAAAATAGATAACGAAAGATTGGATATCAGATTGGAGGGAGAGAGTATGGAGGAGGTGAATGTTTTCAGATATTTTGGAGTGGATGTGTTAGCAGATGGGTATATGAAGGATGAGGTGAATCATTGAATTAACGAGGGGGAAAAGGTGAGTGGTGCACTGAGGAGCTTGTGGAGACAGAGAACTTTATCCATGAAAGCAAAGAGGGGAATGTATGAGAGTATAGTTATACCAACACTCTTGTATGGGTGTGAGACATGGGTTGTGAATGTTGCAACAAGGAGAAGGCTGGAGGCAGTGGAGATGTCGTGTCTGAGGGCAATTTGTGGAGTGAATATAATGCAGAGAATCCGTAGTTTGGAGATTAGGAGGAGGTGTGGGATTACCAAAACTATTATCCAGAGAGCTGAGGAGGGGTTGTTGAGATGGTTTGGACATATAGAAAGGATGGAGCAAAATAGAATGACTTCGAAAGTGTATAAATCTGTAGTGGAGGGAAGGCGGCGTAGGGGTTGGCCTAGAAAAGGTTGGAGGGAGGGGGTTAAGGAGGTTTTGTGTGCGAGAGGCTTGGACTTCCAGCAAGCGTGCGTGAGCTTGTTAGATAGGAGCAAATGGAGACAAGTGGTTTTTAGGACTTGACGTGCTGTTGGAGTGTAGGCAAGGTAACATTTATGAAGGGTTTCAGGGAAACCGGCAGGCCAGACTTGATTCCTGGAGATGGGAAGTACAGTGCCGGCACTCTTTAGGAGGTTTGTTAATGTTGCAGTTTTGTAGCTGTAGTGTAAGCACGCCTCTGGCAAGACAGTGATGGAGTGAATGATGATTAAAGTTTTTCTTTTTCGGGCCACCCTTTGGTGGGAAACGGCCGATGTGTTAATAAAAAAAATCGTAAAATTAACTTAACACGGTTCGGTTTGTGGGAAGGGAAAAAAATTGGAGCGGCTCCCGCGGGATACTTCCCCACACAGCTAAAAGCTAGCTGTGTTTATTATTATGTATGTGGATTGAGTTTGAATATACAAGCTTGTGTAATGAATAACCCAGGATGTCATCTCATGAAAAGAATGACACGTAGATCACAACAAGTAAATGAAACTGAAAACTTGTTGTTTGAGTGGATCGAACAAAAAACAAAGAAAGGTGCACCACTTAAATTCATCTTAATTAGGGTAATGGCTTTACAGTTGTTTAAAGCAGTGTGTGATAAGTTGCATAATAAGTTACATAATGTTAAAATTTCTAGTGAAAGTACTTCAGCTGATCATACAGCAGCAAGTAATTTCCCTGCTGAATTGCAGGAAATTATTTCTGAGGATGGCTATGAGCCACATAAAGTGTTTTTTGGAAGAAAATGCCAACAAGAACTTATATCAGTCAGCAAGAGAAAAGTTCACCGGGCTTCAAGATAGCAAAGGATCGCTTCACCTTCCTTCTTTGCGGTAATGCGTCAGGTGATTTCAAGTGTAAGCCCATGGTTATTTACCGCTCCAAGAATCCTCATGCTTTGAAAGGTGTAGATAAAAACACCTTACCAGTAATTTGGAAGTCAAACCAGCCCGCATGCATAGCAGAGGAAATATTTATTGACTGGTTTAAGCATCACTTTATTCCTGAAGTCAAGTTTTACCTGCATTCAAGGCTCTCTTCATTCTTGATAATTCCAGTACTCATCCACAAGCGAGGCTGGATGTGACCCCACATGTAAAAGTTGTATTTATACCTCCAAAAACAACATCTTTAATACAACCACTGGATCGGGAAGTTATTAAGTCATTCAAGTGTAACTACACAAATAAAGTTATGAAAAAACTAGTTGCATCATTGGACTCTGACTACAACCTGGCAGTACAAACCTGGCAGTACCAAGTTTCTGAAATAAATTTAACATTGCAGATGCTATCAGCTATGCTAGAAGTACATGGAATGAAGGGCCCCAATCAACATTAAATGCAGGCTGGGGAAAATTATAGCCTTATGTAGTTAATTATTTCACTGTTTTTTTCTTGCTTGAGAGTCAGGTTCAGGAAATTGTTCAGCTGGCAAGGAGATTACCAGGTGATGGTTTTGAAGATATCAATGAAGAAGATGTGATTGAGCTCTAAGAGGATGATGATGAAGTCAGGAATCCAGAAAATGTTGGCAGAGCTCGATACACAGATTCAAGGGCCACATAACAGAAGAAGATGAGGAGGAACCTGTAGAAAAACAGTTAACATTGCAGCAGTTACGTGAGCAGTTCCATGTTGCTGCTGAACTAGCAGACTTTTTCACTGAAGAGGACCCGGACAAATCCAGAAGCAGTGTTTTGAAACGTGGTCTAGATCAGCTGATGATGCCTTACCGTCAGCTTTATAATGTACTGAAAGGTAAAAAGAGCCCAGAGATCCATTACACAATTTATGCACGCTCCAATTCAACCATCGACTTTAGTACCAGAGCCTCTACAATCCACTTCTGCCGACAACCAACAACCATCCACCTCAGCCCAGTAGGCCCACACCATGCATCTCCATTCTCTTCACAACCATCCACAAACACCAGCACCCACAATTGAAGGTAATAAATACTATTATTTCTGTTGCATTTGTAGTCTTAAGCAGTAGAAACATAATATATCACGACAATGACCTACAATTATATATTCACTTTCATTATTGTAAGATCTGTTTGTCTAAAAAAAAGTTGTTTTGCTTTTTGGGGCCTCCCAGTTACGTAACCCTATTTTTCCCATAAGTTCTTCAGTTCTAGATATGTAAATGTTGTGTTAATGAGTGATTTTAACTTCAGGCAAATGATTGGAACAATGTGACAGGAAATCTTTAGTCTAGTGACTTTCCTGATATGATTCAGGATTGCTTTTTAAAGCAGTTTGTGACAGAACCAACTTGAGGAAACAACCTGCTTGACTTTGTTCTGCCAGCAAAGAATTACTAATTAATAATCTTGAGGTTAATGATGAGCTTGGGAAAAGCGATCACAAATCACTTAGGTTCAATATATCATGGAATTACTCCAGTAACTGCAATCAAGTCTCTGTCCTAGACTTCCGCTTAGCTGATTTCATGGGACTGGGAAATTACCTGGGTGGACTGAACTGGAATGACCTGACTGTGGGTCAGGTAGGTGGTGATAGTTGCCAATATGACTTTTCAGAGTATAGTTCTAGCTTTCCAGACAACTTATGTTCCGAGTAGGAAAATTACATCAAACATAAATGACCCCAGATGGATAAACAATAGATTAAAACATCTCACTGGTCAATAGAGAGGCATATATATAGGCGTATCAAAAGAGGGGATGGGCAGTTAAGAAATCAATATATGCAATTAAAGAAAGATAAAAAGGGGAATAAGAAAAGCAAAATGAGATTATGAAGCTAAAGTTGCAAGGGATTAGAGGACTAACCCAAAAGTTTTTTTTAGGTATATAAGAGTAAAATTAGGTCAGATCACTGACAGTGATAAGGAAATGTGTGAACTTTTCAATGCCTACTTCCTCTCAGATTTACTCAGGAAGATACTAACGAAATTCCAGAAATAATAAATTATGTAGAACAGGACGATAATATACTATGCATGATTAGGGTAACTAGTGACATGGTCCTCAGACAAATAGAGAAATTAAAACCGAACAAATCCCCAGGCCCTGATGAACTGTTTGCGAGGGTTTTAAAGGAATGTAAAAAGGAACTTAGCAAACCTTTGGCTAATCTTTTCAACATATCACTACGAACTGGCATAGTGTCAGACAAGTGGAAAATGGCAAATGTAATACCTATTTACAAAGCAGGAGGCAGGTCCCTAGTTTCGAACTATAGACCAATAAGTTATGGAATCAATAATTGCCGAGGCAATTCCTAGCCATCTTGAAAGGCATAAATTTATTAATGAATCTCAACACGGTTTTACAAAGAGACGTTCCTGCCTTACGAATTTACAAACTTTTTTTCACTAAGGTATTTGAGGAGGTAGATCATGGTAATGAATATGATATTGTGTATATGGACTTCAGTAAGGCTTTTGATAGAGTTCCACATCAAAGGCTAATGAGGAAAATTAAGGCACACGGAATATGAGAGGAAACTTTTCCTGGGTAGAGGCGTGGTTGACAAATAGGCAGCACAGAATTTGCATAAATGGGAGAAATCAGAATGGGGGCACGTCAAAAGTGGTGTTCCACAGGGGTCAATGTTGGGCCCCTTGTTGTTCACAATTTACATAAACGACGTAGATGATGGAATAAATAGCGACAAAAGCAAGCTTTCCGATGACACCAAAATAAGCCGTCTAATTCATTCTAATGAGGACATTAAAGCACTCCAGGAAGAGTTGAATAGACTGATGCAGTGGTCGCACAAGTGGCAAATGCAGTTTAACATAGACAAATGCAAAGCTCTAAATGTTGGACAGGAAAATAACCATGCCACACACTAAATAAATGTAAATCTAAATATTACTGATTGCGAAAAAGATTTAGGAGTTCTGGTTAGCAGTAATCCAAAACCAAGACAACAGTGCATAAGTGTTCGCAATAAAGCTAACAGAATCCTTGGCTTCATATCAAGAAGTATAAATAATAGGAGTCCTCAGGTTGTTCTTCAACTCTATATATCTTTGGTTAGGCCTCATTTAGATTATGCTGCGCAGTTCTGTTCACCGTATTACAGAATAGATATAAATACACTGGAGAACGTACATAGGAGGATGACAAAGTTGATCCCATTGTATCAGAAATCTTCCCTATGAGGATAGACTGAAGCCCTGAATCTGCACTCTTTAGAAAGACGTTGAATTAGTGGGGATATGATTGAGGTGTATAAATGGAAAACAGGAATAAATAGAGGGAACGTAAATAGCGTGTTAAAAATATCTAGCCAAGACAGGACTCGCAGCAATGGTTTCAAGTTGGAAAAATTCAGATTCAGGATGGATATAGGAATGTACTGGTTTGGTAATAGAGTTGTGGATAAGTGGAACAAACTCCCGAGTACAGTTATAGAAGCTAAAACGTTGTGTAGTTTTAAAAATAGGTTAGATGTGTCTAAATTTCATCATGTCGATATTGTATACCATTCATGTACAATCTATCAGACACTGCAACATCATGGAATCTTGGTTCAGAGGACATCTCCACAAACTTCTTCGCTACTACTGACCCATCCCTCGGGTATGACCTATTTCCACTGGGGAATCCCTCCTACCAGTGACAATATCTTCGTCAGCTACCCATCCCCTTTTCACCTGACGCCGGTATATATGCGCCAGCCTTCTTGCCTGTGCTCCAGAATCTTCACGACTACGGTGATCTTCACACCAACTCCAAGGCTGAGGCACTGATTACCTCATCTTTTGTATATAGTTCTACTGTCTTCCAATTATGTCCTTGAATTTGTATTGATAAAGCCACTGGATGGCGAAACGTCTACGATAAAGATACCCAGATGTTGCATATGTGTCTAAATATCATCTTGTCAGCATTGTATACCATTCATGTACAGGATTTGTTTTGTTGCCACAGACTCCCTACGAAAACAAAAGACTTGGCAGGCGGTGCAACATACCCCCAGTGAAAAGTAGGGACGCCATTAGTACACTAAGAGAAAACACAATAAGTGTCCGTGACCCAAGACTGTTCAACAGCCTCCCACCAGTCATAAGTGGAATTACCAATAGACCCCTGGTTACCTTCAAAAGTGAGCTGGACAAATACCTAAATTCAGTGAAGGATCAGCCGGGATGTGGTTCGTATGTTGGAGTACGTGAGGCCAGCAGTAACAACCTAGTTAATCATGCCCTGATCCACCGGGAGGCCTGGTCACAAACCGGGCCGCAGAGGCGTTGATCCCCGGTATACCCTCCAGGTAGACATATGTGCACACACAACCCGCACGGGTTGTGTGTGTATTGTTCCAGTCACGGTATTGTGCTTTTTTTTGTTATTTATAGACATATGTACATTTAGACGACGTTTCAAAGAGATTATGAGTTTCCTGTAGCTCCTTGAAAGCTAGATGTGAACCAAGAATCTCATGGATTACATGAGAACTGAAATGTCTATAGGAAACCTCATAGGAATGGTAACTTTAGACTTGCAAAAGGCCTTCGATACTGTCAACCACAATATATTATGTAAGAAACTTCAAGCTATCGGCATAGGTTCCACAGACTGGCTTAAGTCCTATCTTAGCAACAGGAAACAAATTGTCAAAATCAACAAAACGTAATCAGAACCACTGCCGATAGCATGTGGAGTTCCCCAAGGTAGTAATCTGGGTCCTTTATTATTCCTGTGTTATGTAAATGATATGCCTATCAGTGTCAAGTGCAAACTCCTACTGTATGCGGATGACAGTGCTCTGTTAGTGTCAGGTAAAGACCCACAAGATATAGCTAATGTATTAACACTGGAATTGGAGTCCTTCAGCAAATGGTTATTATACAACAAACTATCATTACATCTAGGGAAAACAGAAGCCATACTCTTTGGCACGAAATATAAACTGAGCAGGGTAAATAATTTTAATGTCCGGTGTAATGGGGAATCCATCACCTCAATTTCCTCAGTAAAATATCTGGGAATCCCCTTTGACCCATGCATGTCAGGAGAATTGATAGGGAACAGTGTAGTAAAGAAAGCGAATGCCAAACTGAAGTTCCTCTATAGACAAGCACAGTGTCTACCTACTGAGGCTCGCAGGACCCTATGTCTAGCCCTTATACAATGTCATATGGACTACGCTTGCTCTTCATGGTACTCTGCCTTGACAAAAAAACTGAAAGATAAGCTGCAAATCACCCAGAACAAAATGGTAAGATTCATCCTGGACCTGAGTCCAAGAGAGCATGTAGGCCAGGATGAATTACAACAATTGGATATGCTGAATATTGAAGACAGAGTAAAACAACTTAAATTAAATCAAGTTTATAAAATTGCTCACAAACAGTATCCAGAATATCTTGCTGCCAATTTCGTCAAGGCTGGGAACCAAAGCAGTCATAGTACTAGGGGGAGAGAGTACAACTTTGTAGTTCCCACAGTCAGTGGGCAGGCTTCAAACACCTTTTATTGTACAGCAATAAAGAAATGGAACAGACTGCCTGCACATGTCAAAGCCAGTCATAGCATGAGCCAGTTCAAGAAGAGAACCAAAAGGTACCTAATGAATGTAGCGACAGAAAGGGAGGAGAATGATTTTTTATTTTTTTAGCTAACACACATGTATATGTAAATAACTCTTTTTACCTTATTCCTAGTATACATATATCCTTTATAATATAATAACATATATATCCTACAATGTAAAATATTAAAGTATAAAAAGGACCCCAATGGAAATAAGTCACTCTTTTGGGTTATCCTATGTTCTCTACACATATACTGCTATGTATGATAATGTATGAAAATGTATTTGTGTATACCTGAATAAACTTACTTACTTACTTACATGCATTTCTCCCTCTAGATGTGCACATTGAGACGTTGTAACTGGCAGCTCTTGGGTCTCTAGTGTTGTCAGTGGACCTAGAACCCAGTTCCTTGAAGCAACCTGAAGCACGTTTCTTCCTAGGGTCCAAGGGTTTCTGATCCTACTGAGACGAAGTGGTATTGATGGTCCAGATTCCCATATTTGTTGAGATAAGATTCTTATTTTTGATCACCATCACCTCTCTTTTACCGGACACTGGAACAAATATAAGTATCAGCCAGAGTGGATACACAGATATAGTAACACACCAGTTCTCTGTCAGTCTACAAGGAATAGAGTGTGATCCTATCAGCGAGGTTAGTAGGATTACTGGGTGTGTAGGATACTAGTGATCAAGTTTTTCTTAGCTGGGTATAGTCAGCCTTTACGAGGCTTCTCTTCATAATGTCATTGACCTGCATGTCATCCCTTGATGTGTGCTCACTGTACATAGTAGGGCTGTTCGAGCTGGACTGTTTCAGTGCTAAAACAGTGAAAGTCTATTAATCAGTAATATCACTAATGAAGTTGGGGTCTTGTAGTCCTGGTAAATCATCATGGCGGTCTGGTAACATTTGTTTTATTAATTAATTTGATGATATGTAAGACTGGCAAGGCACTTTGGATGTTAGCCTCACTTCCAGTTCATCTAATCTGAGTAGAAGAGAGGCTTACATCCACTATTGTCATCTAGAGATTGCCGTCAGGTGAGCATCTTTACAAAACATTAGGTGGGCTTTGCAAGGGACAGGTATATGGTGCTTAGGTAGACAGGAACATGTGCGTCTGTGTCTCAAGTCTTGCCGTCTTTCTTCCTGAGGTCGGAGACTTTTTTCCTGGAATTGGATCGATGTCCCTGGAACCGAGAGGAACACCAAGATCACATCCTAGTCGCCTTGGCGCTCCTGCCAAACCAACTAGGATTCAGTCAACGATGTTTTTATTGGAGAGATTTAGGATATATCAGATCACCTTTTAGTTATAGCTACAGTGGGAGTAAAATGTAGATGGGATACAAGGAAAATAGAAGCAGTAAGTAAGAGAGAGGTGAAGGTTTATAAACTAAAAGAGGAGGCAGTTAGGGTAAGATATAAACAACTATTGGAGGATAGATGGGCTAGTGAGAGTGTAGGCAATGGGGTCGAAGATGTATGGGGTAGATTTAAAAATGTAGTGTTAGAGTGTTCAGCAGAAGTTTGTGGTTACAGGCGAGTGGGTGCGGGAGGGAAGAAGAGCGATTGGTGGAATGATGATGTAAAGAGAGTAGTAAGGGAGAAAAAATTAGCATATGAGAGGTTTTTACAAAGTAGAAGTGATGCAAGGAGGGAAGAGTATATGGAGAGAAAAAGAGAGGTTAAGAGAGTGGTGAAGCAATGTAAAAAGAGAGCAAATGAGAGAGTGGGTGAGATGTTATCAACAAATTTTGTTGAAAATAAGAAAACGTTTCGGAGTGAGATTAATAAGTTGAGGAAGCCTAGGGAACAAATGGATTTGACAGTTAAAAATAGGAGAGGAGAGTTATTAAATGGAGAGTTATAGGTATCGGGAAGATGGAGGGAATATTTTGATGAGTTGTTAAATGTTGATGAAGACAGGGAAGCTGTGATTTCGTGTATAGGGCAAGGAGGAATAACATCTTCTAGGAGTGTGGAAGAGCCAGTTGTGAGTGTGAGGGAAGTTCGTGAGGCAGTGGGTAGAATGAAAGGGGGTAAGGCAGCTGGGATTGATGGGATAAAGATAGAAATGTTAAAAGCAGGTGGGGATATAGTTTTGTAGTGGTTAGTGCTATTATTTAATACATGTATGGAAGAGGGTAAGGTACCTAGGGATTGGCAGAGAGCATGTATTGTTCCTTTGTATAAAGGCAAAGGGGACAAAAGAGAGTGCAAAAATTATAGGGGGATAAGTCTGTTGAGTGTACCTGGCAAAGTGTATGGTAGAGTTATTATTGAAAGAATTAAGAGTAAGACAGAAAGCAGGATAGCAGATGAACAAGGGGGCTTTAGGAAAGGTAGGGGGTGTGTAGACCAAGTGTTTACAGTGAAACATATAGGTGAACAGTATTTGGATAAGGGTAAAGAGGTCTTTGTGGCATTTATGGATTTGGAAAAGGCGTATGATAGGGTGGATAGGGGGGCAATGTGGCAGATGTTGCAGGTGTATGGAATAGGAGGTAGGTTACTGAAAGCAGTGAAGAGTTTTTATGAGGATAGTGAGGCTCAAGTTAGAGTGTGTAGGAGGGAAGGGGACTGTTTCCCAGTAAAAGTGGGCCTTAGACAAGGATGTGTGATGTCACCATGGTTGTTCAATATATTTATAGATGGGGTTGTAAGAGAAGTGAATGTGAGGGTCTTGGCAAGAGGTGTGGGGTTGAAAGATAAAGAATTAAATACAAAGTTGGAGTTGTCACAGTTGCTTTTTGCTGAAGACACTGTGCTTTTGGGAGATTCTGAAGAGAAGTTGCAGACGTTGGTGGATGAATTTGGTAGGGTGTGTAAGGGAAGAATATTGAAAGTGAATATAGGAAAGAGTAAGGTGATGAGGATAACAAAAAGATTAGGTGACGAAAGACTGGATATCAGATTGGAGGGAGAGAGTATGGAGGAGGTGAATGTATTCAGATATTTGGGAGTGGACATGTCAGCAGATGGGTCTATGAAGGATGAGGTGAATCATAGAATTGATGAGGGAAAAAGGGTGAGTGGAGCACTTCGGAGTCTGTGGAGACAAAGAACTTTGTCCATGGAAGTAAAGAAGGGAATGTATGAGAGTATAGTTATACCAACACTCTTATATGGGTGTGAAGCATGGGTGATGAATGTTGCAACGAGGAGAAGGCTGGAGGCAGTGGAGATGTCATGTCTGAGGTCAATGTGTGGTGTATATATAACGCAGAGAATTCGGAGTTTGGAAATTAGGAGGAGGTGCGGGATTACCAAAACTATTATCCATAGAGCTGAGGAGGGGTTGTTGAGGTGGTTCGGACATGTAGAGAGAATGGAAAGAGACAGAATAACTTCGAGAGTGTATAAATCTGTAGTGGAGGGAAGGGGGGGGGGAAGGGGTCGGCCTAGGAAGGGTGGGAGGGAGGGGGTTAAGGAGGTTTTGTGTGCGAGGGGCTTGGACTTCCAGCAAGCATGTGTGAGCGTATTTGATAGGAGTGAATGGAGACAAATGGTTTTTAATACTTGACGTGCTGTTGGAGTGTGAGCAAAGTAACATTTATGAAGGGATTCAGGGAAACCGGCAGGCCGGACTTGAGTCCTGGAGATGGGAAGTACAGTGTCTGCACTCTGAAGGAGGGGTGTTAATGTTGCAGTTTTATAACTGTAGTGTAAAGCACCCCTCTGGCAAGACAGTGATAGAGTGAATGATGATGAAAGTTTTTCTTTTTCGGGCCACCCTGCCTTGGTGGGAATCGGCCGATGTGTTAATAAAAAAAAAAATTAGGAAAGACCTCGATTTTTTCAAAGATATTTTATTTTCGTTTTTACCAAACATAACTTTGGATAAGCCACAGAAACACGACAGTATGAATGAGTAGTGGAGAGGAGAAATATTAATGAAGGGATTGGGGCTGCTCAATTCTCCCTGATTTAGTTAAAAGCATTTGCAAAATCCGATTTACTCAGGGTCTTGTAGTTTGTTAGATTAGTAATGTATGCTTGTGCTGCATGAGCTGTGTCCTCACAGCCCTGTGCTGCATGAGCTGTGTCCTCATAGCCTTGTGCTGCATGGACTTTGTTTTCACAGCCTTGTGCTGCATGAACTCTGTTCTCACAGCCCTGTGCTGCATGAACTGTGTTCTCTCAGCCCTGTGCTGCATTAACTGTGTCCTCACAACCCCGTGCTGCATGAGCTAGAAGGAAGAGGAGGAGGGAATAATGGGAGGGAGGGGGACAGAGGGACAGAATAACTGGAGAGAGGGACGGAATAACTGGAGAGAATGATGGAATAACTGGGTATAGGGATGGATTAACTGGAAGGAGGGAGGGAGGGAAGGAAGGAATAAGGTAATGGGAAGGCTGGGTTCCACTGACCGTCCCTCATCAATGACATTACCTCGGGTGGCAAGCTGGAAGAGTGCCAGGCACTCCTCAACCGCTCGCCCACTCACGTCTTGGTGTAGGCAGTGATGGTTAAGGTGCTTTCACCTCTAGGTCATACTGCGATCAGTCTGGTTGGTCTGAGATAAGACTGCCATTAGTGGACAGAGGATCGAGATTCAAATATGACCAAAATAGGTTTAACGATTCGTAAAATACAATGCAAAACTAAATGTATTTTGGTCTCTCCTCGGTCTCAGAAAGGACTCCCCAAATTCCATGATCCCAGTCCCCAGAGCCTCAGTGCAGACGAAAGGAATAATGCAGAGTTAGGCATAAATTGATAATACAGAGTTAGGCATAAATTGATAATGAAGAGTCAGGCATAAATTGATAATGCAGAGTCAGGCATAAATTGATAATGCATAAATTGATAATGCTTTGACTGTTTAAAGGGAATCAGAAGAGGCATTCACAAATCACATGAAAACTAATATCCAAATATTTCAATAAAAAGAGTAAAATTAGGACATACAGAAACCAAATCTAATAAAAATCTTTCAGAGGGACCGAAGAGATTAATGTCCTAAAACACACAGGCTTCTCAAATATTGCGCTATCAAGTTATTAGCATGGAAAAGATCAACTTAATGAGATGCGACACTCAGAAGCTATCGCATGAAAAGCAATATTAATTTTTTTCTAATTTCTTCCTAAAAGAGCAAGCTGAGACCTATACTGGCTAAAAACAATAACAAAAAATTAGGTAAAATTGACCACTTTTAGGAAAATAATTGTAATAAGTACGTAAACAGGTAAGTAAAAAAGTAAATAAATTTTATGTAAGCTTAATGTATATAACATATTAATGTTTTACAATGGTCCTATGATGACCAAAGTCAAACACACTGACTTATTTCTGATCAGAAGAGACGTTATCCCATTATTTCTGATAAGAAGAGACGTTCTCCCATTATTTCTGATCAGAAGAGACGTTCTCCCATTATTTCTGATCAAAAGAGACGTTCTCCCATTATTTCTGATCAGAAGAGACGTTCTCCCATTATTTCTGATCAGAAGAGACGTTCTCCCATTATTTCTGATCAGAAGAGACGTTCTCCCATTATTTCTGATCAGAAGAGACGTTCTCCCATTATTTCTGATCAGAAGAGACGTTCTCCCATTATTTCTGATCAGAAGAGACGTTCTCCCATTATTTCGTAGAAACTAATTTGATAAATAAAATTGGCTCATTATATCTTACATCAAGACAGTGTTTCCTCTGAGGAAACACTCAATTTTTAAAGCTGACTGAAAGACGTGTTTTGTACTTATTGTCTTAAATACAACAAAATTTGTACCTACATTGTCTCAACAATGTTTCATCCATTCATACGATGCGTCAACCATTGAAGATTAATGCCGTTCACAATTGTTGTTTTAATCAAACAAAAGCAATAAACCTGTAGGGGTCATATACCTCCTTCCGAATGGGAGATATTCATATTCGATCCAAGCAAGGAAACAATAAGTCCATTTCCATGGATCAAGAGCCCCTCAATAGCATCAAGGTAAAATAATGCAATAATTTAAAATTATGTTATACCATTTCGAGATGAAAATTAGCAAAATGTCATCAACACATTCCATTAAATTTACCATCTTTCTAGTAAGTAGAATTCAGGAGTGTTGAAGTTCTGAAGGCGATCAGAGGAGTCTGTCTTTACCTGTCACATGAAATAATGTCTGTGTTTAGGGCACCTGCGCATGTAAACACACCTATGAATCTTGCCCAGGATACTTTACACCGCTACTGAAAATCCGAAGCCGATCAAATAACGTAAGCAAAAATTTCCTGAGAATGATTTGAAAATATTAATCTCACTTTGTTAAACTTAATAGTGCCATGGAACGCGAATTTTTTTCAGTTATATTTTTTCCTTTTCATTCTATTTAAAACTCTACAATCTATAAAATTTGCAAATAATGGTAAATTGGCACCCATAATATGATTTAACGGGGATAAAAATTTCACACTATTTTACAATAAAAATGGTTAAATCTTCGCCTACACATTTATATTTTACTCTCCGTCATCGTCGAGTAATTTTTAGGCAGCTTTTGTGAACGTCTGAAGCTTGGCAAGATAACATAGATAACAACTCAGAGCTACATCTCGAATACTTCGTCCAGCTCCCTGGCGGTGGGCCGCGTGCCCAGAATGCTGCAGGAATTTTCCCTCTGGATTGCAACACTGAGTCTTTGAAAGAGGAAGCTGGCTGCCTTGTGATCCTTGGTTTCTATGATGAGTTTTTCACCCAGCTCTTTGAGGAACTTTAGAGCACACTTGCCCCATACTCCAAGGGTCTCCGACCCTATTAGGATGAAGTTATAGCAAGGGTGAAGGCCTTAATATTTGCGAGTCTTCTGGGTCTCGGGTCTCCCTGTGGCTGGCTGCTCCACTGCCTTCAGCTACGGAGTATGGCAAGTAGATGTCTGCCATTGTGGCAGCACAGGTGTAGTCCCAGGCAATCTGCTTACCATCCATCTATTGTAGCATAGTGGCTCCATCAGGACGCTTTTGACTTCCGTCAGACCTCTGCACTTGGGGTTCCCGTTGGGCTGGGCAACCGGCTGTGCCGAGGCTTCTCTTTATAATGTCGTTGACCTCCTCATGTCCAGCATACTTCCCTTCTGATGTGTGACACACGAGACCATGAAGTCTGAATTGATCAGCCATCGCCCTGCCGCAAATACACCTATGCTCGGTGAGTATGGGGGCAGCTAGGCGAAGAGCAACACCAATCCGAATGGCCTGTGGGTGGAGTCGTGACTACTATATCACTGACAATATATTTATGTGTGTAAAGTTACTCATGACATAGCGGAATATGATCGACTTTTTTATTTTTGCCACGTTAATTTCGTTTAGGCTATTACAATATCAATGCTTGTGGGATTTTTCTAATGCTATAATATTCATCCTTCTGGCTGTGAGCACTGTTGTGCCTGGAGGCACTTCCGGTACTCTCCTCTCCCTCCCTCACTCACTCACTCCAGTGAAGATGGTCCTCTGGGAACATACTTGCTTGGACATCTTCCTCTATTCTGCAATTTTGCAAGCTCCTAATGATGTGTTGCTTGCTACACGAAAGGCCTAGAGCTATCATTCTACTTCCCCGTGGTAGTTTTGCATCCTGTATTGCTTGTACGTATATATATATATATATATATATATATATATATATATATATATATATATATATATATATATATATAGGAACTTTTGAACCAAATGAGAGAGTAATTGTGGTAGGGGACCTAAATGCTAAAGTGGGAGAAACATGCAGAGAGGGTGTAGTAGGTAAGTTTGGGGTGCCAGGTGTAAATGATAATGGGAGCCCTTTGATTGAACTTTGTATAGAAAGGGGTTTAGTTATAGGTAATACATATTTTAAGAAAAAGAGGATAAATAAGTATACAAGATATGATGTAGGGCGTAATGACAGTAGTTTGTTGGACTATGTATTGGTAGATAAAAGACTGTTGAGTAGACTTCAGGATGTACATGTTTATAGAGGGGCTACAGATATATCAGATCACTTTTTAGTTATAGCTACAGTGGGAGTAAAAGGTAGATGGGATACAAGGAAAATAGAATCCGTAAGTAAAAGAGAGGTGAAGGTTTATAAACTAAAAGAGGAGGCAGTTAGGGTAAGATATAAACAACTATTGGAGGATAGATGGGCTAGTGAGAGTGTAGGCAATGGGGTCGAAAATGTATGGGGTAGATTTAAAAATGTAGTGTTAGAGTGTTCAGCAGAAATTTGTGGTTACAGGCGAGTGGGTGCGGAGGGAAGAGGAGCGATTGGTGGAATGATGATGTAAAGAGAGTAGTAAGGAGAAAAAGTTAGCATATGAGAGGTTTTTACAAAGTAGAAGTGATGCAAGGAGGGAAGAGTATATGGAGAGAAAAAGAGAGGTTAAAAGAGTGGTGAAGCAATGTAAAAAGAGAGCAGATGAGAGAGTGGGTGAGATGTTATCAGCAAATTTTGTTGAAAATAAGAAAAAGTTTTGGAATGAGATTAATAAGTTGAGGAAGCCTAGAGAACAAATGGATTTGACAGTTAAAAATAGGAGAGGAGAGTTATTAAATGGAGAGTTAGAGGTATCGGGAAGATGGAGAGAATATTTTGAGGATTTGTTAAATGTTGATGAAGACAGGGAAGCTGTGATTTCGTGTGTAGGGCAAGGAGGAATAACATCTTGTAGGAGTGTGGAAGAGCCAGTTGTGGGTGTAGGGGAAGTTCGTGAGGCAGTGGGTAGAATGAAAGGGGGTAAGGCAGCTGGGATTGATGGGATAAAGATAGAAATGTTAAAAGCAGGTGGGGATATAATTTTGGAGTGGTTGGTGCTATTATTTAATAAATGTATGGAAGAGGGTAAGGTACCTAGGGATTGGCAGAGAGCGTGTATTGTTCCTTTGTATAAAGGCAAAGGGGACAAAAGAGAGTGCAAAAATTATAGGGGAATAAGTCTTTGAGTGTACCTGGTAAAGTGTATGGTAGAGTTATTATTGAAAGAATTAAGAGTAAAACAGAAAGCAGGATAGCAGATGAACAAGGGGCTTTAGTAAAGGTAGGGGTGTGTAGACCAAGTGTTTACAGTGAAACATATAGGTGAACAGTATTTGAATAAGGGTAAAGATGTTTTTGTGGCATTTATGGATTTGGAAAAGGCGTATGATAGGGTAGATAGGGGGGCAATGTGGCAGATGTTGCAGGTGTATGGAATAGGAGGAAGGTTACTGAAAGCAGTGAAGAGTTTTATGAGGATAGTGAGGCTCAGGTTAGAGTGTGTAGGAGGGAAGGGGACTATTTCCCAGTAAAAGTGGGCCTTAGACAAGGATGTGTGATGTCACCGTGGTTGTTCAATATATTTATAGATGGGGTTGTAAGAGAAGTGAATGCGAGGGTCTTGGCAAGAGGTGTTGGGCTAAAAGATAAAGAAGCAAATACAAAGTGGGAGTTGTCACAGTTGCTTTTTGCTGATGACACTGTGCTTTTGGGAGATTCTGAAGAGAAGCTGCAGAGGTTGGTGGATGAATTTGGTAGGGTGTGTAAAAGAAGAAAATTGAAAGTGAATATAGGAAAGAGTAAGGTGATGAGGATAACAAAAGAATAGGTGACGAAAGATTGGATATCAGATTGGAGGAGAGAGTATGGAGGAGGTGAATGTATTCAGATATTTGGGAGTGGACATGTCGGCGGATGGGTCTATGAAGGATGAGGTGAATCATAGAATTGATGAGGGGAAAAGGGTGAGTGGAGCACTTGAGTCTGTGGAGACAAAGAACCTTGTCCATGGAAGTAAAGAGGGAATGTATGAGAGTATAGTTATACCAACGCTCTTATATGGGTGTGAAGCATGGGTGATGAATGTTGCAACGAGGAGAAGGCTGGAGGCAGTGGAGATGTCATGTCTGAGGTCAATGTGTGGTGTGAATATAATGCAGAGAATTCGGAGTTTGGAAATTAGGAGGAGGTGCGGGATTACCAAAACGATTGTCCAGAGAGCTGAGGAGGGGTTGTTGAGGTGGTTTGGACATGTAGAGAGAATGGAACGAGACAGAGTGACTTCGAGAGTGTATAAATCTGTAGTGGAGGGAAGGCGGGGTAGGGGTCGGCCTAGGAAAGGTTGGAGGGAGGGGTAAAGGAAGTTTTGTGTGCGAGGGGCTTGGACTTCCAGCAAGCATGTGTGAGCGTATTTGATAGGAGTGAATGGAGGCATATGGTTTTTAATACTTGACGTGCTGTTGGAGTGTGAGCAAAGTAACATTTGTGAAGGGATTCAGGGAAACCGGCAGGCCGGACTTGAGTTCTGGAGATGGGAAGTACAGTGCCGGCACTCTGAAGGAGGGGTGTTAATGTTGCAGTTTTATAACTGTAGTGTAAAGCACCCTTCTGGCAAGACAGTGATGGAGTGAATGATGATGAAAGTTTTTCTTTTTCGGGCCACCCTGCCTTGGTGGGAATCGGCGTGTGTATATAATAAATAATATATATATAATATATATATATATATATATATATATATATATATATATATATATATATATATATATATATATATATATATATGTATCATATTATATAATTAAAAACTGGTTAAATGTAGCAAGAACTCATCTAAAATTAAGTCCTTTCTAAAATTTTCTTATACGTTTAAAGATAGATTTTTTCATTTATGTTAATGTAAGAATTTATAATTTTGTACCAAGAGAAACTTTGAAAACCTACCTAACCTTATTACAACAAGCGCAATTTAATTTAGCCTAACCCAACTAAATATATTTTAGATATGTTAACATTAATTTAATAATAAACAAACACAATGAAATATATTTTTTCGTTATGTTCAGAATGATTTTGGCGAAATTATTGCATACACAAATTTTCACTTGTCTTATATGGCAAGGTGACGTTGCTATTTAAGCCAAAATCGCAAGTTTTACCTAATCGGCACGACATATATATATATATATATATATATATATATATATATATATATATATATATATATAATGTCGTGCCGATTAGGTAAAACTGGTCAATTAGCAAGAACTCATCTAAAATTAAGTCCTTTCTAAAATTTTCTCTTATACGTTTAAAGATATATTTTTTTCATTTATGTTAATGTAAGAATTTATAATTTTGTACCAAGAGAAACTTTGAAAACCTACCTAACCTTATTACAACAAGCGCAATTTAATTTAGCCTAACCCAACTAAATATATTTTAGATACGTTAACATTAATTTAATAATAAACAAACACAATGAAATATATTTTTTTCGTTATGTTCAGAATGATTTTGGCGAAATTATTGCATACACAAATTTTCGCTTGTCTTATATGGCAAGGTGAGCGTTGCTATTTAAGCCAAAATCGCAAGTTTTACCTATATTATGGTAGTAGGTTGGTAGACAGCAACCACCCAGGGAGGTACTACCGTCCTAACAAATGAGTGTGAAACATAACCCTGTAATTGTTTTGCATGATGGTAGGATTGCTGGTGTCTTTTTCTGTCTCATAAACATGCAAGGTTGCAGGTATGTTTTGCTACTTCTACTTACACTTAGGTAACAGTACACATGCATGTACAAACATATATATACTAACCCCTCTGGGTTTTTCTTCTATTTTTCTTCTTAGTTCTTGTTGTTTTTTATTTCTGCTTATCTCCATGGGGAAGTGGAGCAGAATTCTTCCTCCGTAAGCTATGCGTGTCGTAAGAAGCGACTAAATGCCAGGAGCAATGGGCTAGTAACCCCTTCTCCTGTATAAATTACTAAAAAGAAGATAAGGAAAAACTTCATAAAATTGGGATGTTTGAATGTGCGTGGATATAGTGCGGATGATAAGAAAGAGATGATTGCTAATGTTATGAATGAAAAGAAGTTATCCAACTCATAATAAGTGCGTATGCACCTGGAGAAGAGAGGAGTGTAGAGGAGAGAGAGAGATTTTGGGAGATGTTAAGCGAGTGTGTAGGAACTTTTGAGCCAAGTGAGAAAGTAATCGTGGTAGGAGATCTAAATGGTAAAGTAGGAGAAGAGTTTAGAGAGGGGGTGGTAGGTAGGTTTGGGGTACCAGGTGTAAATAATAATGGGGAGCATTTGATTGAACTTTGTATAGAAAGGGGTTTGGTTATAGGTAACACATATTTTAAGAAAAAGAGGATAAATAAGTTTACAAGATATGATGCAGGGTGAAATGACAGTAGTTTGTTGGACTATATTGGTACATAAAAGACTGTTGGGTAGACTTCAGGATGTACATGTTTATAGAGGGGTCACAGATATATCAAATCACTTTTTAGTTGTAGCTACAGTGAGAGTAAAAGGTAGATGGGATACAAAGAGAATGGAAACAGCAAGTAAGAGAGAAGTGAAGATTTATAAACTAAAGGAGGAGGCGGTTAGGATAAGATCTAAACAACTGTTAGAGGACAGATGGGCTAGTGAGAGTATAATCAGTGGGGTAGAAGAGGTATGGGGTAAGTTTAGGAATATAGTGCTAGAGTGTTCAGCAGAAGTTTGCGGTTATAGGAAAGTGGGTGCGGGAGGGAAGAAGAGCAACTGGTGGAATGATGATGTAAAGAGAGTAGTAAGAGAGAAAAAGTTAGCATATGAGAGGTTTTTACAAAGTAGAAGTTATGCACGGAGGGAGGAGTATATGAAGAGAAAAATAGAGGTTGAGAGAGTCGTAAAGCAGTGTAAAAAGAGAGCAAATGAGAGGGTGGGTGAGATGTTATCAAAAAATTTTGTTGAAAATAAAAAAAAGTTTTGGAGTGAGATTAACAAGTTGAGAAAAAATAGGGAAAGAATGGATTTGTCAGTTAAAAATAGGAGAGGAGAGTTATTAAATGGAGAGTTAGAGGTATCGGGAAGGTGGAGGGAATATTTTGAGAAATTGTTAAATGATGATGAAGAGAGGGAAGCTATGATTTCGTGTATAGGGCAAGGAGGAATAACATCTTATAGGAGTGAGGAAGAACCAGTTGTGAGTGTGGGGGAAGTTCGTGAGGCAGTGAGTAGAATGAAAGGGGGTAAAGCAGCTGGGATTGATGGGATAAAGATAGAAATGTTAAAGGCAGGAGGGGATATAATTTTAGAGTGGTTAGGGTTTTTATTTAATAAATGTATGGAAGAGGGTAAGGTACCTAGAGATTGGCAGAGAGCATGCATAATTCCTTTGTATAAAGGCAAAGGGGACAAAAGAGAGTGTAAAAATTATAGGGAAATAAGTCTGTTGAGTATACCTGGTAAAGTGTATGGTAGAGTTATTATTGAAAGAATTAGGAGTAAGACGGAGAGCAGGATAGTGGATGAACAAGGAGGATTTAGGAAGGGTAAGGGGTGTGTTGACCAAGTGTTTGCAGTGAAACATATAGGTGAACAATATTTAGATAAGGGTAAAGAGGTGTTTGTGGCATTTATGAATTTGGAAAAGGCATATGATAGGGTGGATAGAGGGGCAATGTGGCAGATGTTGCAAATGTATAGAATAAGAGGTAGGTTATTGAAAGCGGTGAAAAGTTTTTATGAGGATAGTGAGGCACAGGTTAGAGTATGTAGGCGAGAGGGAGATTATTTCTCAGTAAAAGTAGGCCTTAGACAGGGATGTGTGATGTCACCGTGGTTGTTTAATATATTTATAGATGGAGTTGTAAGAGAAATGAATGATCGGGTGTTGGCAAGAGGTGTGAGGTTAAAAGATAAAGAATCTAACACAAAGTGGGAGTTGTCACAGTTGCTCTTTGCTGATGACACTGTGCTTTTGGGGGATTCTGAAGAAAAATTGCACAGGTTGGTGGATGAGTTTGGTAGGTTATGTAAAAGAAGGAAATTAAAAGTGAATATAGGAAAGAGTAAAGTGATGAGGATAACAAAAAAATTAGATAATGGAAGATTGGATATCAGATTGGAGGGAGAGAGTATGGAGGAGGTGACTGTGTTCAGATATTTGGGAGTGAATGTGTCAGCAGAAGGGTATATGAAGGATGAGGTGAATCATAGAATTAACGAGCGGGAAAAATGTGAGTGGTGCACTGAGGAGCTTGTGGAGACAGAGAACTTTATTCATGAAAGCAAAGAGGGGAATGTATGAGAGTATAGTTATACCAACACTCTTGTATGGGTGTATTGTGTTTGTTTGTTATTAAATTATTGTTAACGTATCTAAAATATATTTAGTTGGGTTAGGCTAAATTAAATTGCGCTTGTTGTAATAAGGTTAGGTAGGTTTTCAAAGTTTCTCTTGGTACAAAATTATAAATTCTTACATTAACATAAATGAAAAAAATATATCTTTAAACGTATAAGAGAAAATTTTAGAAAGGACTTAATTTTAGATGAGTTCTTGCTAATTGACCAGTTTTACCAGTGTTACCTATATATATATATATATATATATATATATATATATATATATATATATATATATATATATATATATATATATATATATATATGTCAATGCATTAGGTAAAACTGGTCATGCTAAGAATCATCTAAATAAGTCCTTTCTAAAATTTCTCTTATACGTTTAAAGATATATTTTTCATTTATGTTAATGTAAGAATTTATAATTTTGTACCAAGATAAACTTTGAAACTCTAACCTTATTACAACAGCAATTTATTTAGCTAACCAACTAAATATATTTTAGATACGTTAACATTAATTTAATAATAAACAAACACAATGAAATATATTTTCGTTATGTTCAGAATGATTTTGGCGAAATTATTGCATACACAAATTTTCACTTGTCTTATATGGCAAGACGAGCGTTGCTATTTAAGCCAAAATCGCAAGTTTTACCTAATCGGCACGACATATATATATATATTTAGCAAAATCGCAAGTTTTACCTAATCGGCACGATATATATATATATGTCGTGCCGATTAGGTAAAACTTGCGATTTTGGCTTAAATAGCAACGCTCACCTTGCCATATAAGACAAGTGAAAATTTGTGTATGCAATAATTTCGCCAAAATCATTCTGAACATAACAAAAAAATATATTTAATTGTGTTTGTTTATTATTAAATTAATGTTAACGTATCTAAAATATATTTAGTTGGGTTAGGCTAAATTAAATTGCGCTTGTTGTAATAAGGTTAGGTAGGTTTTCAAAGTTTCTCTTGGTACAAAATTATAAATTCTTACATTAACATAAATGAAAAAAATATATCTTTAAACGTATAAGAGAAAATTTTAGAAAGGACTTAATTTTAGATGAGTTCTTGCTAATTGACCAGTTTTACCTAATCGGCACGACATATATATATATATATATATATATATATATATATATATATATATATATATATATATATATATATATATATATATATATATATATATATATATATATATATATATATATATGTGTGTGTGTGTCTATAAGGCTTCCCTGTAAAATATGCGATAAAGTTTATTATGGTCAAACTGGTAAAAGTCTTGAACTAAGATTAAAACAACATAAATATAGCATTAGAACTGGACAAGATTCTAATGCTCTATTTATTCATGTGAGAGATTTTAACCATCCAATTGATTTTCAAAATGCTGAGAAGGTTGTATCAAGCAAGTCCATGGTTGAGAGAAATATAATAGAATCATGTTTCATTAAAAGCAGTTTTGAAAATAATATGAATAATTCTTTTGGTTTATATAAATTGGATTCATTTATAATTAATAAAATTTGGGAAGAATTTAATGATAAATTGGACTAATCTTAATTCTTGAGAAGAGTTTCATGTCCTTTCTTATGTTCCTCTTCACAGAGTCGTGCGATGTTACGCTACTGTGAGGTGTAGTCTTTGTTAGTGTGATGTGACTGCGAGGTGTAGTCTCGCCCCTTATATAAGCCCTTCTTGTCATGTTTCCTGTTATAGTTCCTTGATAATGTGAGTAGTCACGAAAGCGCTTGGAATTCTTCTATTTTTTCATAGTGGTTTTCTTGCATATTTTGATATCACCTGTTTACTGTGATCTTTTTGCATATATATATATATATATATATATATATATATATATATATATATATATATATATATATATATATATATATATATATATATATATATATATATATATATATATAATATGATCGATATATTTATTGTGTATTATTAAATTATGTTACATAGTAAAATATGATTTTGGCTTAAATAGCAACGCTCTTCTTGCCATATAAGACAAGTGAAAATTTGTGTATGCAATAATTTCGCAAAATCATTCTAAACATAACGAAAAAATATATTTCATTGTGTTTGTTTATTATTAAATTAATGTTAACGTATCTAAAATATATTTATTAGGGTTAGGCTAAATTAAATTGCGCTTGTTGTGATAAGGTTAGGTAGGTTTTCAAAGTTTCTCTTGGTACAAAATTATAAATACTTACATTAACATAAATGAAAAAATATATCTTTAAACATATAAGATAAATTTTTAGAAAGGACTTAATTTTAGATGAGTTCTTGCTAATTGACCAGTTTTACCTAATCCACTGACAATATATATATATATATATATATATATATATATATATATATATATATATATATATATATATATATATATATATATATATATATATATATATATATATATATATATATATATATATCACACCGAGGCAGGGTGGCCCTGCCTCGAAGGGATACCACCAGTTTTTGAAATTTGTTAAAGTATGTAGGAGAAGGAGTTATTAGCCCCTCTCTCCCGACATTTTGGTCGCCTCTGACGACAAATAACCCGCATATAGAAGAAAGAAGCTTATGACGACGTTTCGGTCCATTAACTAGTTAATGGTCCAAGCTGACCAGAAACGACTTCATAAGTTTCATTTTCTTATGTGCGGATTATTTGTGCATTGTTTCAGTCACGGAATTGTGCCTTTTAGTTCTTTATATATATTTAGGAGAGACAATGAGGACATCCTCAAACACCGCAGAGTAGATACAGTGTTCACAATGTTCCAGGTATCTCATTCTACCAGTCTTAAAGGTACTGCCGACTAGACTGTTAACTATATAATGGTAAAGGTCGTGTGGCTCGTCTTTTTGACAGCATAAGCAGGGATGGCAGGCTCACCCCTGGTTATCCTTGTCTGCCACTTTTGACGATATCCCAACTTAATTCTGGCAATCACTGTGTCACACAAACCAATGGCTGTATTATGATGCTCATAATTAAAAAGTTTTGACTGTAGCAATTCACAGTTTCTGATACTATAGCTTACAGGTATCTGGGTATTATTGTTTTCACGTCTACTACCAGAGCTGATATCCTTCAGCAGGATGATTTTAACAATGGATAAAGTGATGCCTCAAGTACCTGTTTCTCGCCTTCAAACATTCTAGCCTTTTCAACTCCATCAATTTTTCTAGGTATTATGTATATTTTGTCTCCCCTGGTTCGTAAGTTCTCTAATGTCGACAGATTCAATTCATTTAGCCTCTCCTCATAGTTCATTCTCATTTCCTTTAGAACTAACTTGGCTGCACACCTCTGCACCTTCTACAGTCTCTCAGCATGCCTTACCAGGTATTGGTTCCATGCTCTTGCTGCATACTTCATGAAAAGTATGACATTTGTTACATGAAAGGCCATGAATAGCACTTTCCGTAGGATTTTTCTTAGATTTACTAAACAATCATTGGCTGTAAAGGTAATTTCGTTGACGTGTGCCTCTTTCGATATGCTTGGCACTATGCTCACCTCTAGATCTTTATCTCTGAGTGAGGTTCGTAGCCTCTGTTCCATGAGCCCCCTAGTCAGTGTCCGGTCTTCTTGCATCTTTCCCCACTCTTCATTACCTGCATTTGCTTGGGTTGAAATCAAGCAACCCCTCATCTGACCTTTCTTGTAGATTGTCCATATCATTTGAAGCCTTTACCTGTTCTCATCCGTTTTTAATTTCCTCACTAGTTTTACATTATGAGCAATCAGTGATATATTTGATTCATTTCACTAATATCAACTCTTGCAGAGCCTCACTAGTTGTTCCTTACCATTCTGAAAATTCTTCCCAGACAATCACTCTTTGTTTCCTAACCCTAAGGTACTCTGTGAACTACCGGAGTACTTTCCCTGTTATTCCTTCTTGCACCTCATGTATTTGCCCTAGTTCTGGTGGGGTACAGTATCATATCCTTTCTTGCAGCTGAAAAACATGCAGTCCACCCATCCCTCTCTCTCTCCTGTCTTCATTCTGTTACTTTGTCAAAAAAATCCAATAAGTTTGCAAGGCAAGATTTGCCATCTCTGGTTATTGTTTATAGAATCACTTCTTTCCAATTGGTCTACCAGTCTCCTGATAATATTTTCCATAACCTTGCATGATATACGTGGCAATTATTCTGATCTGTAGTTCAGTACTTTCTGTCCTTTTCCTATATTAAATATACTACATTGGCTGTCTTCCTAGTCTCTGACAATTATTCTGTGTCTTTCATATCCTGTGACTGTTTTTCCAATATCTTGTTTGTCAGAGATGGAAGAGCAGAGGTGATAACGTGATACTGGCTCTCAGGATTCTAATATTTGTGACCACAGTATCCAGTGCTAATTCCCCGATACTTTCACATCCTAGTTCTATAAGGGGACTCTAGCCTCTATGGAGATCATGTGGTCAATATTCCCATGGGAGCTGACCTCTAGTCAGAGGTTATGGTGGGAGGTAGGAAACCTTTATAAACTTTGGCGAAGTAGGAGCTCTGGCTGGGTGCAGAGCTGGAGTTCTGTGTAAGGATTCGGTGAACAGAGTCTGTAGGGAAGATTGACGGGAAGATAGCTGAGTCCTCGTGTGAAGTCTTGGGGCCTGGTGGTAATAGTCTGGCTGGTTTTCAAGGTGTAAACTACTAATTTGCACTCTTCATATAGGTTCAGTTTATTATATTCCCTTGTCTCAGTTATCTTGTATCTTCCCAGTTATCTTACTGTCAGATCCTTCCTCTGCTTTAGTGTATTGTTGTAATAAATAATTAAGTATTAATAAACTGTAATTGAGTGGAATTATATATTCACTTTTCTCATCTCAAATTTGTTATTCTGTATAAGACTCATTTAAATGAATTAACTAAAGTTATCTTATTGGGAAGAAAGGCTTCCCTTCTAGCCACTGAGAACACCTATTTAACTCCTTACTTCAACAAATCGCAGAGCCTTGTCGTTTCTCGTGTGTGTACTCACTTATCTGAAGTTGCAGGGGTCGATTCACAGCTCCTTTATATGTGTATGTTAGTTACCATTTTGTTCTAGGCACATGTCGATTAGACACTAGGCCTGTTGTATGTGTGTGTGTGTGTGTGTGTGTGTGTGTGTGTGTGTGTAAGGAAACACTTCGAAATGTTTCCACCCCGTCGGGAATTGAACCAAGGCCCTCCGTGCGTGAAGCGAGAGCTTTAGCCACCAGGCCACCGGGGCATGTGTGTGTGTACTTACCTAGTTGTAGTTGCAGGGGTCGATTCATAGCTCCTGGCCCCGCCTCTTCACTGGTTGCTACTACCTTTGATATACGTTTGAAGAGTTTAGAGAGTTTCTCTACTCTCGGAGCCCGGCCATCGGCCAGGCTCGTCTGGTGCTTGCCTGGTCAACCAGGCTGTTGCTGTTGGAGGCCCGCTGCCCCACATATCTGTCACAGCCTGGTTGATCTGGCACCTGGAAATAAATGGTATAAAATACCGACACAATTAAAAAATAAACACATAAGCAGTATAATGTGATCCGTTATTCACAACGTTTCGCCCACGCAGTGGGCTTTTTCGAGTCACAGACAGATCTACCTGGAATAAGAGTGACATGAGTATTTATAAGATTTAGTCAGGTGGAGAATGCTGGGTCAGGTGGAGAATGCTGCATGTGACAGTCTTCAAAGTAGGGTGATAGTTTAAAACCTTGTGTGACTTAAAGGACCTGCAGCTCTATGTGGGATAGCGTTGAAGAAGTTTCTTGGCAATAGGTTCAGCTATGTTGTAGAAGCCGTTGTTCTGGTTGAAGTTGTTGGATATACAGATAAATGATGATTCCAAGATTCTTCGGTATTGAGTGTTGTCTTCTCTGGCGATGAGTCTTGCGTTTCTGTAGTTGATTAAATGGTTGTGTAAATTTCGGTGTTGAACACAGGCATTTCTTGAGTCGTCAGATCTGCCTGCGTACTGGTGTTCTGAAATGCGTGTTTGGAGGTCTCTGGATGTTTCGCCGATGTATAATTTGCTGCAGTCATTACAAGGAATTGTGTATACCCCTGCAGTGCATTGAAGCTTGTCCTGTCTGTTACTGGCAATGTCCTTGATGGTGGTGGATGTGGAGGTAGATACTCGGAATGAGGTATTGGAAAAAATGTTGGAAACGTGTTTGGCAATGGAGTTGGTGGGGAGGACTATGTATCTTTTCTCGGCAGTATCTTCTCTGGGTGTGTTGAAGATGTTTAATGCCCGTCGTCTACAGTCTCTAATTTTGTGATGAGGATAGTGAAGTTTAGAAAAAACTTGCTCAATAAGGGAGCATTCTTCCTCAAGGAACTCACTGCTGCAGATTCTGAGTGCGCGCAGGAAAAAGCCTACAATTACACCATGTTTAATCTTGGTGTCGTGGTAAGAGTAGAAGTGGAGAAGATCGTGTTGGTTGGTAGGTTTTTGATAGACTTTAAAACGAAGTTCATGGTCAGCTTTGCAGAGAAGAACATCAAGGAATGGAAGGGAGTTGTCGACTTCTTCTTCTAGTGTGAACTGGATTGATAGCTCAACCTGGTTGAGCTTGTGCTGGAGAGCTTGAACGTTGAAACGTCTGGGAGTAATGATGAGAATGTCGTCAACATAACGGAGCCAGGTGACAGTAGAGGGAATAATAGTGGAAAAACGCTCGGCTTCTAGATGTTCCATATATAGGTTTGCAAGGACGGCACTAAGTGGCGATCCCATGGGTAGTCCAAAAGTTTGCTGAAAAAGGTGATTTTCGAAAGAGAAACATGTAAAGTCCACACATATTTCAACAAGGTCGATGAAATCGCTGGCTGGAAGAGGAAGATCAAGTGAGTCGTCAATTTTCCTGCGCAAGAAGGAACAAGAAACTCTCCAGCCTTGATGTAACATCCCTATTCACCAAAGTACCTACTACACAAGCTATTGATCTCTTGCGCAGGAAAATTGACGACTCACTTGATCTTCCTCTTCCAGCCAGCGATTTCATCGACCTTGTTGAACTATGTGTGGACTTTACTGTTCCACTCATCAACTACCCTATTTCCAAACCAATATTTTCCTATATCCTTTCTAAATCTAAACTTATCTAACTTGAATCCATTATTGCGGGTTCTCTCTTGGAGAGATATCCTCAAGACCTTATTTATATCCCCTTTGTTAATACCCATTTTCCTCTTGTATACCTCGATCATGTCTCCCCTCATTCTACGTCATACAAGTGAATGTAATTTTAGGGTCTTCAATCTTTCTTCATACGGAAGATTTCTAATGCTATGTATTAATTTAGTCATTCTACGCTGAATGTTTTCTAATGAATTAATATCCATTCTGTAATATGGAGACCAGAACTGAGCTGCGTAATCTAGGTGAGGCCTTACTAATGATGTATAAAGCTGTAATATAACCTCTGAACTTCTGTTGCTTACACTTCTTGATATAAATCCCAGTAATCTGTTAGCCTTATTACGTACGCTTAGGCACTGCTGTCTTGGTTTACGGTTGCTGCTTACCATAACCCCCAAGTCCTTTTCGCAATCTGTATAGCTAAGTTCTACGCCATTCAACTTATAAGTGCTTGGGTTATGGACACTCCCGAGCTTCAGAACCTTGCATTTATCTACATTGAACTGCATCTGCCACTTTTCTGACCACGAATTGAGTTTGTCTAAATCGTCCTGAAGTTCCCTGACATCTACGTTTAAATAAATTATCCTACCTATCTTCGTGTCGTCAGCGAATTTGCTCATATCACTAGTAATTCCCTCATCAAGGTCATTGATATGTATTATAAGCAACAACGGGCCCAAGACTGATCCCTGTGGAACGCCACTTGTTACAGATCCCCACTCGGATTTAACCCCATTTAAGCACACTCTCTGCTTCCTATTGGTGAGCCATGACTCGATCCATGACAGCACTTTTCCCCCAATTCCATGAGCTGCCACTTTCCTTAACAGTCTCTGGTGCGGTACTCTATCAAAAGCCATACTAAAGTCTAAATAAACAATATCGAATTCTTTATCATGATCAACAGCCTCAAAAGCTTTACCGAAGAAAGTTAATGAATTAGTTAGGCAGGAACGGCCCCTCGTGAATCCATGCTGAGTATCGTTAATCAAATTATGTTTATCAAGATGGTTTCTTATAATATCAGCTATAATTGGCTCTAGTAATGTGCCTACAATTGAGGTCAGGCTTATTGGGCGGTAATTTGACGGTAGTGACTTGTCCCCTGCTTTAAAAATAGGAATTACATTAGCCATCTTCCACATATCAGACACTACACCTGTTTGAAGAGATAAAATAAAAATGTTAGATAATGGTTCACAGAGTTCCATTTTGCATTCCTTAAGAACCCTTGCAAAAAGCTCATCAGGACCCGGCGATTTATTGTTTCAGTCGGTCTAGTTGTTTCATAACCATTTTGCTATTGACTGTGATATTACATAATTTATCTTCTTCTGGGCCTCTGTAAAAATTAATTACTGGGATATTATTAGTGTCTTCCTGTGTGAAAACCGAGAGAAAATAATTATTAAAAATAGAGCACATATCATTCTTCTTGTCAGTAAGATGCCCAGAGTTAT
>WNWK01018194.1:0-40576 GCA_009830355.1 Cherax destructor | reverse complement strand
ATGTGAGAGAATGGGTCTGTGTGGTCAGTTGTGCAGTAAAAAAAAATCCTGCAGCAACATACATAATGAAAAAAAAACTCTGACCGTGTTTTTAAATTTAAAAAACCCCGCTTTGAGGTGTATTTTCGATAGTATTTATGGTTGTATTCTTTTTCATGGTCTCATTTGATAGAATGGAAAACATTTACGGGAATAGAGATGTTTTTTGATTGTTTCATGATGTAAACGATTTTGAAATTGAGTCAAAATGGGGAAATGTTGTTTTTTGCCAATGTTCAAAAGTAAACAAATCACCCCATGCGTCCAATAACATCAACTGGCGAGTCTAATATTCTTTCACAAGTGCACAGATATTATTTATACATTTTTTACAATAATGCAAGTCCAAAACAATAAATCTTCTTTTTTTTGTTGAAAAAAAAATCAAAATAGAAAGCAAGAGTAATGTAAGGGGGGCCCTAAAGCCGACTAATGAACAGATAACATCTTATTTTAGTGCTAGGGATGTCTGCATTGTTTATTCTGGACCCTATTTTAAATTGACATTTTTTATATTTTGCATGAAATTGGCGAAATTCCCATTTTCTGACCATTTTATTGGGTAGTTGAAATCGGAAAATTGGTGATTTTTTGTACTAAATCGATAGAACAAATGGAGTTCAAAAGAAATAGCTATGATTTTGGGTCGTGTCCCAATGGAATTGGCCTAAAATGGGGCTCAAAGTGGCAAATGGATGCGTATATATCACTGACAGTAACTTTGCGGGGATTCCGTAAGTTTTCAATCAAATTTCATACTTTTGGTGTCATTCAATCGGGAAAAGATTCTCTATCATTTCATAAGAAAAATAATTTATTTTTTTTTCCAAAAATTTTCCGACATAGAATGACAGTTTCAGAATGGGGCCTCCGACAGTAAAAGGGGTTAAGTTACTAAATAAAATGAGGAGAAATTAAAAATATCTCAGTTGTCTTGTGGCAACTTGCAACTCTTGAGCATTGTACATACCCAGCAACGCATGTTCTCGGGAACACTGAGTGTTCTTGATCAGGGAAAATCACAGTGTTGTTGCAGACGCTTCTCAAAGTTATTCTCTTTTGTAATGCCAGTGCACAGCAGCTATCTCAGGGTCGGGAAAATCAAATCCACTCTCTTCACCTTCAGAATCATCTTCAGAGTCATCTTCAGAGTCATCATCATCATCCTCCTGCTCCTCTTTTCTTCCAGCTCCCTTCATTTTCCCGAACCAGATCATCCTCAAAGTCAGATTCATAATCCTGGGAAAATATCAAAAATGTGTGAATTAATTATCTAAAGATGCAAACCAAAAACAACATTAATATTGAAAAACTGGTTCCAAAGAAATTCTATATAATAATAAATAATGGCTTTTGATAAAACTTCCATTGTTTTTTTATGTGAAAAAAAAAAAATATAAAAAAAATAAATTTCTGGATGGAAAATTAAATTTACAAAAACCTAAACAATCTCATAAAACATGTTTCTTCCTATAAGAATAGGTAAAAAATATTCCCAAAATTAGGATGAAAAAAAGTAACAGCTATTATTTTATTTCTTCTGAAAGTCAAAAAAAATTTTTTCTCATAGTTCACTTTTCATTTAACCTGTCTTATTTCCTTGACAAACCATCCCTCACAAACACTTCCTTCTGAAGGGATGGCCATAACTGACAACCAATCATGGGGGCCTTTGCATGTGCTCCTATACATCACTATGTCATGTCAAGACACCCCAAAGGACTACAGTTTATGTATTAGTTATAACAAAAGACATCTAGCCCACAAAGTTTAGATGAATGTGGGGTCTGATTCATTGTACCATTATCAGGTCCACTTGTGGTTGATAATAATCCTGGACAGACCAAAAAGTCATCTAGTTTCATGTCACATTTTTGTGTGTGTGTGTGTGTGTGTTAGTTACCATTTTGTCCCAGGCACATGTCAATTAGACACTAGGCCTGTTGTATATATGTGTGTGTGTATGTAAGGAAACAGAATGTTTCTACCGGGGTTGAACCCGGCCCCCCCTGCGTCAAGCAAGGCTTTACCCCCTAGGCCACGGAGGGGGGGGGGGGGGGGGGGGTGTGTGTGTGTGTGTGTGTGTGTGTGTGTGTGTGTGTGTGTGTGTGTGTGTGTGTGTGTGTGTGTGTGTGTGTGTGTGTGTGTGTGTGTGTGTGTGTGTGTGTGTGTGTGTGTGTGTGTGTGTGTGTGTGTGTGTGTGTGTGTGTGTGTGTGTGTGTGTGTGTGTGTGTGTGTGTGTGTGTGTGTGTGTGTGTGTGTGTGTGTGTGTGTGTGTGTGTGTGTGTGTGTGTGTGTGTGTGTGTGTGTGTGTGTGTGTGTGTGTGTGTGTGTGTGTGTGTGTGTGTGTGTGTGTGTGTGTGTGTGTGTGTGTGTGTGTGTGTGTGTGTGTGTGTGTGTGTGTGTGTGTGTGTGTGTGTGTGTGTGTGTGTGTGTGTGTGTGTGTGTGTGTGTGTGTGTGTGTGTGTGTGTGTGTGTGTGTGTGTGTGTGTGTGTGTGTGTGTGTGTGTGTGTGTGTGTGTGTGTGTGTGTGTGTGTGTGTGTGTGTGTGTGTGTGTGTGTGTGTGTGTGTGTGTGTGTGTGTGTGTGTGTTTTTTTTTTTTTTTTAGATATGGTGAATAAAGACAAGGGGTTTTTTAATAGCTGTGTTGTTGAAGTGTGAGCAAGGTAACATTTATGAAGAGATCCATTGAAAACCAGTTAAGAGTCTTACAGGTGGGAAGGGCAGTGTCTGCAATCTGGAGAAGGAGCTGGGATGTTGTGTCTGAGGGTCATGGGGTTGTGATATCAGTACAGTGGACCCTCGGTTCGAAAATAATTCATCCCAGAAGCCTCCCCTCAAGTGCCATTAACAATTTACGCCCCAAAATAATGTCCGTAGGTTAGTCTTTTCAGCCCCCCAAAAATACATTTCCCCACATGAAATTTAAAAAAATTATACTTACATAATTGTACGTTTTCCCGGGGTATTCTTTAAACCCAGGGTCCACTGTACACTTCTGGCACGATAATGACTGATTGAATAATAGTGAATGTTTCCTTCTCTAGGTCACCATCCCCCTTGGCAGATGGCCATTTATGAAAAAAAAAAAGTATTGATGGTCTGATTGCATTTAATATTTCCAAGAGCCTGAAATGAATCTACAACGAAATAAGGGACACAAAAAAAATAATAAAAATGTTTGCTTACAAAAAATTACAGGTATGGGTGAGATAAGAGGTCTGTAAATAGTACATAAAAATATTGAAGCAACAATGATGATAAACTACTGAATCTAACCTCAAAATCTTCCTCATAGTCATTGTCCTCTTCCACATTATCATCTTCAGCCTCATTGTTAAGAATTGGGGAAGCAACAGCCATGGGATTTTGAAGTTTAAAGGCAGCAGAGTAATCTTCATGCGTATCTTCAAAAAAATAAACTGTCACCTTCAATTATTTCTGCTTTTTTTTCATCTCTTCCTCATCCATTACTCCCACCTCTGCTTTTTTTGAAGAGATTGACTCTTCAACACCCAACTTCATCCCCATTAAATCCCGTGGAGATGAGAAAAATTCCTGAAGCAGAATTATAAACATGCTACAAAAGACAATATATTACTATTATCATTATTGTAATTGGGAAACACTAAACCCATGGGGGGTCATGGCAACCCAGGTTCTATCAGGCAAGAGAGAGGATATGTTCATTTCCTTGGATCAAGATTCTTTCACCAGCATGAAGGCTGGACAATAGGGGAAAGGTAAAATATATCTCAACAGGAAAAAACCTTGAGAAAAAAAAGGAAAGTATAGTTAAGTACTGGGTATACTAAATATAAGTAAGATGTTTGCAGGATTTACCTGCCAATTTAAAAAATGTTTATAAAAAAATGAAGAGACCAGTAATCCTGCCAAAGTGTAAAATCCCAAAAACTTCAGTTCCACTCATATGACAAAAAAGTATTAACTCTAAATATAGTTACTGTCAACCCAACCCTTTTTTAACTTTTCTGACACTCTATATATGAAGAATAGCTTTTGATTTAAAAAAAGGACAAACACATCAACACACAAAGAAAAATTAAATGCACTAGTATTGTAACACACCACAGTGTTCTTACTAACCTGACTCCATTGTCTCAAGACTGTTCTGGCGTGTTCTATAACTTCTGCCTCATGGTTATTTGAGGTGTCGGTGACTGTTCCCTTTAAACTTAAACCCTCGACCCCCAGAATCAAAAAAAAAAGTTACATATTAGTATGAGAGGGCCCCAAATGAAACTGAACACAACCCTGGGAAAAAGGTAATATTTTTTCAATATCATTGTACAGTAAATGTACCAACTGCTTGGCTCCTGGATTGGTTGCCTTTTTTTCTGGCAGTTACTCATTGCCTACGGGGTAGTCAAGTATTACCAAATCCAAAGTGGAAAATGGACATGATCATGGACCATTTAAAAAAATTTTATAAAATGAATTTTTTTCAAACTCACCCCCTACACCCACCATTATTATTATTATTTCATGGGGAGGAGCACTAAACCCACAGGGTCATACATCGCCAGAAAAATAGGATGCAATCAGGCTTGACCCAAAGGGAAATGAGAGGCCCAGGTCCAATTCCTTGGATATACTTTGGAATTTCCCCTCGAAAAAACCTCCCCCCCAGCATCGGCATCTTCGTTTTTTTTGTTGTATGGTTGCGCTCTTTGAGCAGACTTTCCCCTTGATGTGAGCTTTTCGCTCTGTTTGGGCCTTCTCTATTATTCTCTTTGTTAGACTTTTTTTTGGGTTCCGATCTTCCTCATTCGAGACTTGGTAGATGGTAGCCTGCCTTTCACATCCTGATCATTACTAGCTGCTTTCCGAGAAGCTGGGGTTTGCTGTTGAGAGTAATCAATAAATAAAACTAGTATTATTCTCATGTGTTTTAAAATGAATTACGTATATTAATATGCTATTTTTAAAAAAATAAAAAAAGGCACAATACAATGGGGGGTGTGTAAATTGGAAATTTTGAAAATGAACATAGATAAGACAAAGGTGATGAGGGTATAAAAATGATTTAGAAAAAGAAAAATTGGATATCACACTGAAGGGGGGGGAATATGGAAAAAGTGAATTTTTTTGGGCATTTGGGAGTTGACTTGTCAGCAGATGGGTTTATGAAGGATTAGGTTAACCCAAAAATTGATAAAGGGAAAAAAAAGGTGAGTGGTGCACTGAGGTATCTGTGGAGAAAAAAAACGTTGTCCCGGAGGAAAAAGAAGAAAATGTCGGGGTATAGGTGGTACCAACATTCTTATATGGGTGTGAAGCTTGGGTTGTAAATGCTGCAGCAAGGAGGCGGATGGAGGCAGTGATGTCCTGTCAAGGGAAAGTTGGCCTTAAATATTATGCAGAGAATTTGTAGTCTGAAAATTAGGAGGTGTGGAGTTACTAAAAGTATTAGTAAAGAGGGCTGAAGGGGTTTGAGGTGGCTTGGTCATTTAGAGAATGAAAAAAGGAGAATGACTTGGAGAGCATATAAATCTGTGGGGGAAGGAAGGCATTGGGGGGGTGCGTCTTTGAAAAGGTTGAAGGGGGGGGTTAAATAAATTTTTTGTGGCGAGGGCTTGTACTTCCGGTCCCGAGTGTGTTAGATAGGAGTGAATGGAGCCCGAATGGTTTTAGGATCTGAGGCTGTTGGAGTGTGAGCGGGGTAATATTTTGTGAAGGGATTCGGGGAAACTGGTTAGCAGGATTTTTTTTTTATTTTTTATTAACACATCCCCCGTTTCCCCCCGGAAAATTCCCCGAAAAAGAAAAATTTTCATCATCATTCCTCCATCACTGTCTTGCCAGGGGGTGCACACACGTTATAAAACTGCAACTTTCACCCCCCCTTTCCCAGAGTGCAGACACTGTATTTCCCCATCTCCAGGACTCAAAGCCCAGCCTCCCCGGTTTTCCCCCGGAATCCCTTCATAAATGTTACTTTGCTCACCTCCAACAGCACGTCAAGTTTTAAAAACCTTTGTCTTCATTCCTCCTATCAAATACACTCACACATGCTTCGGGGCGCCAACCCCCTCGCCCCAAAAACCTCCTTTCCCCCCCACCCTCCAACCTTTCCTAGGCTGACCCCTCCCCCGCCTTCCCTCCACTACAGATTTATGCACTCTCGAAGTCATTCTATCTCGTTCCATTCTTTTACATGCCCAACCACCTCAACAACCCCCCCTCAGCTCTCTGGATAATAGTTTTGGTAATCCGCACCTCCTCCTAATTTCCAAACCCCAATTCTCTGCATTATTTTCCCACACCACCTTGACCCCCAGAAAATGACATCTCCACTGCCTCCAGCCTTCTCGTTGCAACATTCATCCCCCTGTTCACACTCATTTAAGGTTTTTGGTTTTTTTCTCCTCCCTTACTTTCCCCCTCTTTACTTCCATGGAAAAAGGTTTTTTGTCCCCCAAACTCAAAAATTAAACTCCATCCCCCTTTTTCCCCTCATCAATTCTATGATTAACCTCATCTTTCATAGACCCATCTGCAACATGTCCACTCCCAAATATCAAAAACCTTCACCCTCCTCCATACTCTCCCCCCTCCATTCTGATATCAATCTTTCGTCACCTAATCTTTTTGTTACCCCCCTCCCCTTTTACTCTTTTCCTATATTCACTTTCAATTTTCTTCTTTTACACACCCTACCAAATTCACCCCACCAACCCCCTCCCTTCTCTTAAAGAATCCCCCAAAAAAGCACAGTGTCACCCAGCAAAAGCAACTGTGCCCAATTTCCCCACTTTGTTTTGTTTTTTAAATTTTTTTAACCCCACCCTCTTGCCAAGACCCTCGCATTCACTGCTTTTTAAACCCCATCTATAAATATATTAAACAACCACGGGCATAAAACCCCTTTGTCGGCCCCCCATTTTTTGGGAAATAGCCCCCCTCCCTCCTACACACTCTAACCTGAGCCTCACTATCCCCCTTCAAACTTTCCCACTCTTTAAATTCCCTACCCCCTATTCCAACACCTGCAACATCTGCCACACTGCTCCCTATCCCCCCCTATCATACCTTTTTCCAAAATCCATAAATCCCAAAAAACCTTTTTCCCCTTTAACCCCAAATACTTTTTCACCTATATGTTTCACTGCAAACACTTGGTCTACACACCTCCTACCTTTCCTAAAGCCCCCTTGATCATCTGCTATCCTGCTCTCTGTCTTACCCCTTAATTCTTTCAAAAAACTCTACCATACACTTTACCAGGTACATAACAGACTTTTTTAGGACTTGAGTCCTGGAAAGGGGAAAATACAAAGCCCACACTTTAAAGGGGGGTTTGGGATATTGGCAGTTTGGAGGGACTTCAAAGCTGTCGAATCAGACCGCCTCTGCAAAGGCAGTGATTATGCATAGTGATAAGTGTTGAATGAGGGAAAGTTTTTCTTTCTTTACGCTTTTCTTTCTTTTTGTGCCAGGGTGAAGTCAAGCGTTTTTTAAGCTCCGTAAAATTTGCGTCCTCTGATGGCCCAAAGGGGGGCTAGAGTGGGAAAATATTCATGTAAAAAACTTAAAGTGCATCCAAAAATTTTTTAAACCCACAAAAAAGAAATATCAGTGATCACTGAAGAAAAAAAAATATATATATACTGTAGAGTAGTGGCAAGTGGAGGTGCCAGGCCCCAGAATAATGGCTGTTACTGGGGGGTGCCATACAGGAAAATGGTTTGTGCCCCAGCAGTGAGCATAGACCCAGCGAAAATAAGAAAGATCAGGGACTAGCACAAATTTCCCAAGAACAGGAAAGTTAAGAAACGAAAAGGACTTTTAAAACCACGGGGAAAATGGGTATAAGATAAAATTATTAAAAAAAGTGTAGGAGAGCGGGTTGTGAACTAGGCCTAAATGTGTTTCCACACAGTGGGTCATGTTGTTGTATACTGAAGGATTGTTACTCATCTCGTCTTCCATAATATAGCGGTGATGAGGTATTGATGCTCAGTGATATAGTGATCTTAAATTGTGGTTACAAATCGGACAAATCCCCAATACAAAATTGATAATATATGGAATATATACATGGGTCAAACACAACCAGTGAATAATTATTGCCAGAGGTGGGCAGATAAGTGCAAATATAAAACCAGATGAATACTGAACTATCGTATAAGTGGTATAACGAAGGAGAAGGGATACGAATGGGCAGTGATTTTGAACTGAAATTGTGGACAAAAGTAATTTTAAATTTTAATCCCAAGTAAGTGTACAATATCTGGTGAAATTAAAAGGCAAAAAACTGCCAAGGCCACACGCACCCCTACCCCCCTTTGCATGGATCCACCACCTCCCAGGTCACCACCCCACCTACCAGCCCACCTCCCCGCACCCGACTCTTTTCCCCCGGATCCCCACTTCCCACCCACCACCTCCCACCCCCCCCATGTCCCACCCCACCCCCCCCCGCACCCTACCCTCTTCCCACGGATCCCCACCCCCCACCCCCCACCTCCCCAGCCCACCCACCTCCCCACCCCCACCCACCTCCCAGCCCACCCATAACATCCCACCACATACACCTGCCCAGGCATGAACATGGCAAGATATAAGGTCTGTTGTATATGTGAAAAAAAATTGGGAGAAATATTAGGGGCATTGATTGTGAAATATGTGGTAAAACATCCCATATATCATGTAAAAAGTTCCATGCTACCATGAGAAATGACCCAAAACAAGAAAGTCGATTCTGGATTTGCCCCAGTGATTTTGGAAAGCTGGTTGGGCATAAGAGAGGTACTAAAAAGTGAAAACCTAGAAAGTGTAAGAAAGTTTCTAAGGAGCTTTCATATAAAAAGAGTGGAAAACGGGGGGAAAGGAAAAAAAAAACTGGGGAAAAAGCGCAGATAAAGTTAAAAACCAAGGGTGGAAATAAAGTGGAAAAAGCCATTCAGAGCAAGTCGGAAAAGATCAAAACGGGGGGTACATAACATAGAGGAAAGGGAAAGGGAGGAAGAAAAGCTAGAGCAGGAACAAATAAAAACAAAAAAAGGGGAAGAAATACGCCTAGATAAAAAAGAGAAGAAGGAACTCAGAGCAGGTGACAGAACTTGGGAAAGACACAAAATCAGTAAATATGGGAAGTCAAAACATTTGCAGATTCTATGCAAAAGGTATGTGCCTATATGGCAGAGCTTGCTTGAATAAACACACCAGAAAATGTGCCAACATGTGAAAAAGGGAAAGTGTCGTTTCAAAAAAGAGTGCAGATACTTCCACCCAAATGTGTAAAGCTTCAACACAGTCCAGAGAATGTTATGACCTGAGCTCCCAGAACACCATAAAAAAGGGAAAGCGATGCTACAGAAAAGGGAAAATGAACAGCAATTTTTTTTAGACAGAATGAAAAGGATCGAATCAAAGAAAGAGAAAAAAAAGGGGGAATGGTACAGAGAGGACAGATGGGCAGCAAATTGGGACTTACCAAACCAGACATCAGCCCATCGGGGCCGAATAAAAAACCCAAATGAAAAGTCAGTACGGAGAAACCAGGGGTATGTGCACCAGGGGCCATACCAGGTAGTACACCCACCAGTGGTACTAACGAAACACAAAGAAAAGACAAAACATCCCAAATGATAATTCCTGCTTCATATTTGCAAATATTCAGGGTTTGAAATCAAAAAAAAACGACAAAGTTAGTTATTTCAGGGGGCCCTTTCAAGGGGAATCCATGTTTGGAGCATTTATAAAAAACAAAATACAAGGGATGTTTTGGAGGGAAAAGGGTACAGATAGATGTGATAAATTAATAGGTGCAGGGGGGGTAGGACTATGAAAAAGATACTTTCTTTTGCACAGAAGTGCTGAATTCTACGAAATAGTGGAAATCCGGCATTAAAGCTGAAAATAGGAATTTGGTAATTATCCTAGTATACAAACCCCCAAAATCAGCAACTGCTGTGGAATTCAAAAGATCAGCTAAGGAATATAGATAGCTATGTGGATAGGCTAGAAAACCCCCACACCAAATATTTTACTCCTTGGAGACTTTAATCTCCCTCATGAAAAATGGAAGATGGTGCAACATACTGTTACACGAAAATATCTCTGGGAAGCACCCTGGCTCAACAGGCACATACAAGGGAACTAATGAGGATTTGTGGGGAAGTACTCTTTAAAACCCAAACCCAGATAATTGATCCCACTAGAAATGAAAATACCCTGGATTTGATATTCACAAACAACGAGGAACTAATCAGAGACATAACAGCTAAAAAAAAATATAGTACTCTGATCACAACATCATAGAAGTTCAAATGAGTATTAACTCAGGGTTAAGGAACTGCATCACTAATGCTAAGTGGGATGTTCAGTAAGTTTAATTTTAACAACCATAGAATTGACGGGGAAAAAAAACCCAAAGAGCTCCCCAGCCCTTATCCTGGGAATCAGACATAAAGGCACCCTAAATCCCCAAATGCCTAGAAAGCTGAATGAAAGCATTAAAGGTATTATGAACCCCGTACCATTGGGGGAAACCCAGAAGATCAGATATAGAGAGGGGCATAGGAGATGGTACAGACAAAAAAAACGGGTTACTGAATTGCTTAAAAACACAAATATGCTGCAACAGAGGAAAGATAGGCTTGAAGAGATCACTGAATTAGAGCAAAAACTTGGATTCTTACCTCGAAAAAGTACAAAGGGAAAAAAGGGGAAATACAGGATATTGCAAAAAACCCCAAAAATATTTCAATTCCTATGCAAAATCCAAAGCTAAGAACTACTTGTAGAATTGGTCCTTTTTGAGAGGAGATTCATTGACGATGAACAGGAAATGAGTGAAACCCCTAAAAGAACAGTATGAATGGGGTGTTCCAACAACCCACTAAATAAACCCGGCCCCAGCGGGCCCGGTAAGCCTAACCCTCCCGGGATTTTTTAGTTTTCACTTACCATGGGTTCAAAGCCCACCCATTCCATGGTTTTTTTTGCAATCGTATTACAATTTCGCGAGTCAAAAAAAAGGCAAGTAAATGAGAAGATACAGATGGTTACTAATTGTTGGATTTACTAAACCTCTTTATTAAATCACTCTGCATCAAATTTTTCCCACAGTAGCATTTTAGCACAAGCAGACTTCAATACTCTTTCATTACAAACACTGTATACCATACCTCTCTGGCTTCTGGAGTTACTTGACTTCTCATTTCCCTTTTTTTCCCTACTAGCCGAGGCCTTACTTGACTGCTTGTCCCCCACGATCACTTCCTGGTTTAGTTCCTCTGACTTGATTGGATGACTCTCTGCCTCCTTTGGCAGGTTTAGTGGACAATTTCTCTGGCTTATTTTTCTCTCCTTGGTTCCCTCTGTCCTTTGCCTTTATTTATTTTCTGCTTGAGCTTGTGTTCTCAGTCCTTCAAAAAAATTCAGTATAATAAACATCCACATAATAATAATAATGATAATATCAAAAAATTACTTGCTGTTATTATTACTGTATTATGTTAAAAAAAATATTAGTCTTCATTCTTTTAATATCTTTTACAAACTTTATTTGAAAAGACTGAAGCTACCTGGCCAACAAGAGATTTAAAAATATTTGTGTAAAATTCTATTATGTAACCTAGGTAGTGGGTTGGTAGATAGCAACTGCCCAGGGGGGGTACTACTGTCTTCCAAGTGAGTGTAAATCAAAAAGCCTGTAATTGTTTTTCATGATGGTAGGATTGCTGGTGTCTTTTTTTTGTCTCATAAACATGCAAGATTTCCCGGTGCATCTTGCTACTTCTACTTACACTTAGGTCCCCTACACATTCATGTACAAGCAAAATATACACCCCTCTGGGTTTCTTCTATTTTCTTACTAGTTCTTGTTCTTATTTCCTCTTATCTCCATAGGGAAGTGGAACAAAAATTCTTCCTCTGAAGCCATGCGTGTTTGTAGAGCGACTAAAAAAGCTGGGAGCAAGGGGGTAGTAACCCCCCTTTTCCCGTATATATTACTAAATGTAAAAAGGGAAACTTTCGTTTTCATTTTGGGCCACCACTTTCCCGGGGGGGAAAAGGCCCCCGTGTTGAAAGAAGAAGAAGGATTGCTGGTGTCTTTTTTTTTTCTCATAAACATGCAAAATTTCAGGAACGTCTTGCTACTTCTACTTAAAATTTGATCACACTACACATGAATTTACAAGCATATACAGTGGTACCCTCTTCTGAGCAAAATTCGTTCCAGTCGGCTATTCAAAATGCCGATCCGAAGGAAAATTTTTTCCCCTAAAAAAATGAAAAAAGGTTAATCCATTTCAGACCCCCAAAAAAAACACTTACAAAAGCACCTACAAAAAAACACTTACATAATTTTTCGGGGTTGGGAGCTGCTCGTAAGTAGAGGTACCCACTGTATGTATATATACACACCCCTCTGGGTTTTTTTTCTATTTTTTTTATTAGTTCTTGTTCTTGTTTATTTCTTCATATCTCCATGGCGGGAAAAGGAAGAGAATTCTTCCTCCGCAAGCCATGCATGTAGGGAAAGGGAACTAAAATGCTGGGAGCAAGGGGCTAGTAACCCCCCTTTTCCTGTATACATCACTATAGTTAAAAGAAACTTTTTCTTTTTTTTTTTGGGGGACCCTGCTTTGGTAGGATATGGCGGTTTGTTGAAAAAAAATCTATTATGTAAATATCAGATTGTAATTTATGATGAAAGTACTGGGAAAAAAATATGGAATTTACACAATTATAACTGGTACTGTGAAAAAAGTACTTTGGAGAGGATAGGGGATGTCCTAGGAAAGGATGAAGAGAGGCAGGGGTTTGAGTACTAAAGGCTTGGACATTCAACAGGTTTGTGAAAACATATTTGATAGAAGTGGAGGCAAGTGGTTGTTTTATGATTAACAGTCTGTTGGAGAATGATCAAAGGGAACATTTATGAAGGGATCCAGGAAAAACAATTATCTGGACTTTAGGATACAAATGCCGCACACACATTGTATGTTGAAAAAATATACATGTATACAGTGGGGACCCGGATTTCGTCAGCTCCCCACTCGAACAATTATGTAAGTGTATTTTTGTAAGTGCTTTTGTAAGTGTATTTTTGGGGGGGCAAACGGGGCTTTAAACTAATTTACATTCGTCCTTATAGGAACAAATTCGTTCGGTAACGGCACTTGAACAGCCTTCTGGAATGAATTATTGACAAAATCCGGGGGACCACTGTACATATATAATATTATATCCTATTAGTATTAAAATTTTTAAAATCTGCCTAAAATGCTCTGCATAACTAGGGGCTTTTTTATGCAAGAATCTTTGTAAACATGTGCATCTTCTTGGGGAAAAAAATGAAAACGATTATTATGAAAACCCCGTAGTCATTTCCTCAGAGAGAATTCAAGAACAACAGTGTGGAGCTTTAAAATTAGACAGGTAACATTTAATTCTCCATTTACAAACATATACAAAGAGACTAATACATCAAGTGCATGAATAACGGCATCAATAAAGCATCTACACAATGGACAGAGGAAGAAAAAATGGTTTAAAATTACAAATATCTACAGTTTGTGGGCTAACTACCCAAAAAAACATATCCAGGAATTTCATTCTGAAAAAATATAAGTACATTTTTTAAACAGACATATCTGAATATACAAAATATAGTATTTGAGACTGCAAACAGTTCATAAATCACAACTTATCTCTCACCTGTTCCTGTTGCCCCCACCAGTTGTCTTGGTGCCACCAGGAAATAGGTTTCTCTGGGGGGTGATTTAGAAGTAGAGGGAAGAGGCAGCTGCTGGCTTTTATCTCGGCGTGGATGGGGGTTTTTTATGTAGATGAAAATACCTTAGGCCCTAGATGATGATGTCTTAAAAAGATGGTGCTGCCTTCAATGTAGAAGATGGTTTTTCTTGATGATGCAGGTGCTTTGGAGGTAGATGATGACTGTTTAGTTGATGAGGAGGTCTTGGCTGCTGCTGCTTTTTTGTGGGCCCAAGAAGTTTTAGATGAGGATGATGCTTTTTTTGCTGATGATGAAGTCTTAGATGATGATGCTTTTGGAGCTGATGAAGTCTTAGATGATGATCTTTTTGGGGTAGATGATGAACTTTTAGTTGATGATGGGGGGCCCTGGATGAATTGTTTGCCTGGAGGTCCTTAGGGGTTTTTGACTTGTCTGCAGCCCCAGTTGGCTTTTTTTTTCCTTCATTTTTAAAACTGCTAGGTCCATACTGAAACAAAGCCAGATTAAAAAAATTTTATTATTTTTTTTTTATATGAATTTTATTAATAAGCAACAAACACTGCTAGCTATCTAAACAAAAGTGGGGGAAGTGTTAAGTCTGTCAAAGGGCATATAGATTTTGGGGGAAAAGGGAAACATTCAGGCTTCAAGTATATCCAGGGGAAAAGGGCATTATCTCAAATTCCAGGGGTTAAAAGCCCTGTATAAAAATCAAGGGGAAATCCTTCCCGGGGGGATTTCAGGAAAGAATTTTAGATCCCTTCTGTATATTTGATTCATGGGAATGGTTAAATCATTTAAGGGGCATACAGTGCCTGGGAAAATGAGAAGCAATCAAGTTCAATCTAAGGCAGGATACGTCCCGTTCTTTGGATCAAGAGACCCCCACTGACACTGAGGGGCATACCTCTCTTCGGGGTTCCCCTTCCCTATTGCTGACAAAATTTTGGGGAAAAATTTACTCCCCGGGCACCAGAAAGGGAGAGCTTGATGCTGATTTGAGGTGTATTAAACATTTAAAAACCAACAATAGCCCCGGGAAGAAGGAAAATGACATGACTAGAGGAGAATGAACACGTCAGGGAATTTCATTCACTTAGGTCCCCTTTCATTGAAAAATTTCGGTCCTTGGATCTTGATCACTTCAAACAGAACGTGATCATGCCCCAAGGGCCGAAACATCTTAATAACGGTGTCCTATGTGTCCAATTCTTTCAACAATTATAAATTACTTTTTAAATGCTGTGACTCGGTCACCGGAGCCATCACGTGCCTCTGTAACCTTGAAATTTCCCCCACACGTGGGTACAGAATACCCAATAAAACTCTCAATCCCCCTCAATCCAAAGGGGAATTGCTCACAGAATTACCCCTTTCGTCAGGTAAAACTATTTAAACCACACACTTGATCGTGAAAATCCACACACACCACCATTTTCCCAAATCGTTTCCCTCCCATTTTTTCTTACCGAATTTCACTCCCAAATCGTGGGCATTCACTTCTACCATGGGTCACTAGAGCAAGACGCATCTTGGATCACCCTTACGGGACACTGTAATTGGCTTAAAAAGTTTTATTCAGAGGTTTATCCTGGTGTGGAGATGAGGAGGGCAGCCGCAGTGTCAGCTGTCATGTGTAAAAACCCAAAAAAAACCCAGGAATCTCCCACAATGCCTCGACGCCACACAGCCCCTTTTTGCCTTGCGCTACAAATCCCAGATATTGTCCTTATCAGCGCTATCCTTACATTTTTAGGGAAGCGATAAGTCCGTAGGGGGCATACGGCAGCTGTAAGGAATGGGGGAAATAGACTGGTTTGAAGGCGGGGGAAAAGGGGGGACAGGTTCAATTCTTATTGGTTAGTGTCCCCTCACCCATCAATGAACCTCTCTTTAGGGGGGCGAGTAAATTACTATTAATAATAATAATAATAATAATAATAATAATATTTTTATTTCGTTGCAAGTTACAAGTATACATAGGTATTGGTAGTTACAATTATAAAACTGTAAAGCAAGGAGAGCCACTGGAAGGGCCCTGGCATTAGGGGCAGCTTAGTCTAAACACTTATTCACTATGTACATAATACTAGAGAAATTGATTGGGGTTTATTCTAGTTATATATTATTTCAAATTACAATATGAAAATTTTACTATACTATAAAAAAGACAATACTAGAAATTTGGGTTTAGTTTTTTCTAGTTGTATATTTTTTTTCAAATTACAATATGTTGATGCTATACTAGTAAAATAACAATACTAGAGAGGAGGGGGGAGGGGGTTGATTCACCGGGGAAAACTCTCGGCCCGGGTCTTTCCAGATGGCGACCCGGCTCCGGCTCCCCGGCGTGGGAGTAGCAGGGCCCAAGTCTCCCCTGGGGAGGGGACCCCTCAGCGGTGGGACCAACTGGTCCCAGGCCAACCATATTCGCCCCACAAGCACGAGGGAGGTAGGTAGATAGTTGCTAGGCCCCCCTGGTTCCACCCCTTTCCCCCCCCAAGGGGCGCGGGGAAAGGGGAGGCTTCGAGCCCCAGATGGGGCCAAACTCCAACCTTTGGGACCTACCCTGCCCCAGAAGGGCTGGGCTGGTGATCGACCAATACTAGAGAAGGAGGAGGAGGTGTTGATTCACCCGGGAAAACTCCTGGCCCCGGGGCTTTCCCGATGGCGACCCGGCTCCGGCTCCCTGGCGTGGGGGCAAAACCGGGAGTCTCCCATGGGAGGGTACCCCCCAGCGGGGGGACCCCCTGGTCCCAGGCCCAAAAAATATTCGCCCACAAGCACGAGGCAGGTAGGTAGATAGTTCCCCGGCCCCTCTGGTCTACCTTCCCCCCCCCAAGGAGGCTGACGGAAGGACAGGCTTACAGGGCCCCAGATGGTAGGAAACTCCAGCCTTGGCACCTACCCCCCGCCCTAGAAGGGCTGGGCATGGTGGCGACCATACTAGAGAAGGGGGGGGGAGGGGGTTGATTCACCGGCGACCCGGGTCCGGCTCCCTGGCGAGGGGAGTAGAAGAGACCGAAGTCTCCCCTGGGGGGGTACCCCCCAGCCCGGGGGACCAACCGGTCCCAGGCCTAGCCATATTCGCCCCAAGCACGTAGGTAGATGGGTTTCTAGGCCCCTTTGGGGGCTGCCACCTTCCCCGCCCCAAGGAGGCTGACCCGGGGGAAGGGGGAGGCTTGCGAGGGCCCCAGATGGTAACAAGCTCCAGCCTTGGCACCTACCCCCCGCCCTAGAAGGGCTGGGCATGGTTTGGGGACCATACTAAAAGAAATTTATTGAGTTTCTTCTAGTTATATATTTTTTTTTCAAATTAAAAAAATATGATGATACTATCCCTTTTTTAAAATGACAATATGATGATATGAAATTCAATAAGTGTTAAGGAGGATGACAATATAAAACTTGAGATTATCTTAAGTAAAATAACATTGAGTTTGAAAGTTTTTTACAGTATTAATTTTTTAGTATAGGGTGAGTATGTGATTTTTGGGAAAAGTCTTGAATTGATTTTCCGACAAGGTTAACTTAATATTTACTGGTAATGAAAAATTTCCCGATTCTGGGGCCCTTTATGTGCATATAATTTTTACATTGGTTGGTATGGACTCGGGTTTTTGTCAAATAGTGATCTGTGCCTTGTGTCGTGGGCTTTGGGGCGATAAGTCCATAGGGATCATGCAGTCCCTGGAAAAAAATTGAGGGGTTTTTAATGCAAAGAACGGGGGGACAAGCTAATTCTTACTGTTTGGTGTCCCCCCCACAGGCATCAATGAAAAAATAATAACTATTACTTGTTTCAATAATCAATAATTTTCTATAATTACTGCACATGATATTTCATTATTCAATTCCAGATGTATAAATTACTGTTGTGTAATGTAATACTTCCGTATACGTCCCCAATCTAATGGAAAAAAAAAAGATACATTGCAATGTCTGGCTATCTACATCTTTTTTTTTTTTTTATTTATAACATTAAATAAATCACATTTTTGAACTGCCTTCGTCTTTTGACCTTTTACAAAGTTAAATCCAAGAATTATATTTAAAAAATTTCCCCTAAAAAATTTTACCTCGGGGTGTCTTTCTCTTAGTGAATAAAAGCCTAGAGTTTACTTTAAACTTTATTCTAGGGATTGAGTTATTCTTGCCTGGTGGTGAAAATTAGGCTAATGTAGTCGATAGGCCCAACCCCATTAACCAAAGCACCAACCTAACTTCCGTCACATAGGCTGACTTTCCTGTCATACTTCTTCACACAATTTGAAGCTTAAATTCGGGTTATTAAGTCTTATATCAAATAACCCCGTAAAGTCGCTCTGTCTGGTTGATGGGCCCTTGACACTTCCCCAAAGGGTGTGACCCACAACAGTCTGCTGACACCCAGGTACCTACTTAATTTAGGTGAACACAGGCAACAGGCGTAAGGAAACATGTTCAACACTTCCACCCTTTTCCCGGGGTTTAAAACCTTCGGATACGAACCTGAGGTTCTACCCTTGAGCAACAAACCACCTTTTTCCGCACTAAGCTTTCATCGTACCTAAAAATTTAAACAGCCGCACTCGAGATATAACTCAAAAAATTTAGTTTTGGTGCCTATGCACTGCCCACTGAGATGTCACGGTAGAACATCTGTCTCACTGTGATGAAATATTCAGAGGGATGACTGCCATCCTGGACAACTGGTGGTTACACCCCCGTCCATCTGTACGACACAGCTTTGGGCACCCCTTGTCCCCATGTAAGACACAGCTGGTGGTCACACTCTCGTCCCCCGTATCCCCCGCAGCTAGTGGTCACACCTTTGTTCACCTTTTCCACGGCTGGTGCTCACAGCTTCGTCCACCTGTAGACAGCTGGTATTTCTTTTGGGGCCAGCTACCAGAAATTTATCAAGTGATATTTTGAAAGACTGTTTTTACTGTGATGGTCACTACTAAATTTTTAGCCTAGATTACAGACTGGTATTGCAGTCACTGACTGATAGACTGGTGTTGCAATCCCTGATAGACTGGTGTTGCAATCCCTGATAGACTGGTATCGCAGTCACTGATAGACTGGGGTCGCACTCACTGCCTGATAGACTGGTGTCCCCTCAATGACTGATAGACTGGGTGTCGCACTCAATGACTGATAGACTGGTGTCGCACTCACTTACTGATAGACTGGTGGGCACAATCACTATCCCGTTATTACAATTTCCTCTTTGAAATGATGTATTTAATGTACATTAAAAAATTTTAAAGTATTACACTTTTAAAACAAACGTACGACACTGCTAACAAGCATTTTCGACACTATATACAAGTATATGACACCCCTTTTAAACCCGCGCACAGCTATGTTAAACTCATACAACATTGTTAACAAGTGTACGACACTGCCACCAGGCGTACAACACTATTAACATGCTTGCAAACTACTAATCAACAATCGGCACTATTAACAAGCGTACGACCAACCTAAAAAGCGTATGGCCTGCTAACAATCATACAACACTGTTTTCAAGCGTACAACACTGCTAACAAGCGTATGACACTACTAACAATCATACGACACTGCTAACAAGCATACGACACTTTCTAACAAGCGTACGACACTACTAACAAACGTACGACACTGCTAATACTCTTCGACACTGCTAATACTCACACGACACTGCTAATACTCATATAACTCTGCTAACAATAATGCAAAAGCAGTTAATAATCATACAACACTTCTATCAATCCTTTCAACACTGCTAACAATCATACAACACTAAGCCAGAAAACCTCCTACTGCACGTGTTTTTTTAATTTTTTTTAACCAAAAAAAGATCGTATCCTGTTGACGGCAATTTTGCTCATTTTCTGTTAATCTGTATGAATTACAGATTTGTTAATTTTCATACTAATTCTAATAATAATAATAATAATAATAATAAAAAAGGAAGAAGAAAAAAGAAGAAAAAAAGAAGAAGAAAAGAAGAAGAAAAAAAAGAAGAAGAAGAAAAAAGAAAAAAGAAGAAGAAAACGAATAAGATTATCAAGATCATTAAGATTTTTAAGTGGATAAAGATGGGAAAAAGAAGAAGGAGAAGGAGGAGGAGGAGGAGGGACGAAGAAGAAAAAAGGAGGAGGAGGAAGGGGAAAAAGAGGAATCATAAATAAATTCTGATGTTGGTTTTTAAAACTGCTTGACATTATTCAAAATGTCTGCAATATATCATGAACCAACCAGAAGCCCTCGTTTATTCTTTGAAAAAGTTTGAAATACCAGAATAGCTTTATCATTCTTATTTTCCCCTTTCTCTCTCTCTCTCTCTCTCTCTCTCTCTCTCTCTCTCTCTCTCTCTCTCTCTCTCTCTCTCTCTCGTTCTCTCTCTCTCTCTCTCTCTCTCTCTCTCTCTTCTCTCTCTCCCTCTCTTCTTCCTTCTCTCTCTTCCACCACTAACCATTGACCTCAAAAACGTGGTAGGTCAAATTTCTGACTATAACAGGGGAGGTTTTGTGTCCGCTCGTAATCCAATCTGCACAGGCAGTAACGCACTAAATAACATTTGCAATTTTAATGCTGTATTGATGTTTTGGCTGAAACAATGTTGGCCAGAACAGCGTGAGGAAGAGGACGAGGAGGAGGAGGAGGAAGGTGGAGGAGGCGACGGAGGAGGAAGGGAAGCAGGAGAGGAGATACAAGGAGTATGAAAAATAGCCAAGGAGGAGATAATGATGACTAGGAGAAGGAAACAAGAAGAAGGAAAGAGAAGTAGAAGTAAGAATAAGTAAGAATAGAAGGAAGAGTAAATTGGAAAGGGCGAGAGGTGAGGTGACGTGTGGTAGTGGGAAGGGGAAGTTGTGTGTGTATGTGTGTGTGTGTGAGTGTGTGTGTGAGTGACAGGAAGTGCGTTGTTTATCATGCTGAATATAAATCTCTTCGCCTCCAATCTGGTATTTCGTTACTCAGACTTCCATGGCAGGATGAACACTCCATGGATACCCAAAACTCATTTCTTGAGTATTGTACATAATCCAGTGGAATACGTAAGTACCTGGATAGTATATCATCCGGGGGTCTTTAATGAACGCCTGGGAGGGGTTCATCAAATTTTAAGTTATTGCCAAGGGTTCGTCATGCTACTGATAGGGTTTTATCAGTGCTACTGATAGGGTTTTATCAGTGCTACTGATAGGGTTTTATCAGTGCTACTGACAGGAAGTTCCTCGAAGTTACTGAAAGGGATTCATCAGCTCTAACAGGGTTCATTAATGCTACTAACAGGGGTTTATTAATGCTACTAACAGGGGTTCATTAATGTTTCTAACAGGGTTCATTAATGCTACTAACAGGGTTCATTAATGCTACTAACAGGGGTTCATCAATGCTGCTAACAGGGTTAATCAATGCTACTAACAGGGTTCATCAATGCGCTAACAGGGGGGCATCAATGCTTTAGGGTTTTGACAGAGGAACATCAGTGGTACTAACAGTAGATACACAATGGCATGAGTGGAGAATGCTATTAATACAACTTAGTTTGACAGTGCTCAACGATTCTGAGAGGGCCTGCAACATTGCAGAAAGTCTTCCCTGCATATTCTCCGAGCCTTAACCTGAGCTATTTCCTTTTTTAACACCCTCTTTTTATTCTAGAATGGAACTGATAAAGATTCGAAATATGTATATATTTTTATATATATATATATATATATATATAATATATATATATATATATATATATATATATAAAATTTTATATATATATATATATAAAAAAAAAAAAAAACTAGGATAATATTTTACCAGATACATTGGGATATCGGGGAAACTTAAGAAAAAGGGGAGGGATAGTAAAAAGGGTAACACTGACCAGCTGGGGTGGGGCTGGCCTGAGGCTGCGTATTTTATTTGGTGTGTGTGTGTGTGTGTGTGTGTTTTTTACTCATTCACTTAGTTGTGGTTGCAGGGCCGAGTAAAAGCCCCTTGTGTGTGTGTGTGTGTGGGGGGTGTGTTTATGTTGGAAAAAGGTGGCCAATATTTACATTCTGATGTTTTGCCATTGGTTTTGGTGGGGGGGGTCACTGCTGCTCCCAAAATTTTTTCGTCTGGTTTTAAGTCCCCCGGTGTAACAGTTTGCTTTTCCCCAAACCCAAACGTGAGAATGAAGGTTGGAAGACTACTCAAGCGTTTTTGGGTTTTTATCCCCCCTGCAGGCCTATTTATACTCCTAAAGGGCGGCGAAGGTCTCTGCCGGTCCCCCCGACATAGAAAATCCTTCGCCACACGGTATACTGTTTTCTGCGGAAAGTAGTCCGTTTAAATTCCAGAGATATCTTTGATAGTTTTTGGGGAAGGATTGCTACATCTACGTTAAATTTTTGGGGGTTGAGGCGGGGGGTTTTTGGGGCTGTCCAGGGGAAAGGGACCACTCGTTTTATTGAGGGGCGGGGTATGAGAAAGGTTTCGTTTGCAGGGGTGGATAATGTGTGTTGGATTTTAAGATGCTTTTAAAAAGGGATTTTTTCTATCAGTGTCTTTATTTCCGTTTGTGGGCTTCCCATGTTTCATTTCTTTATTAAAACCAGGGTAACGGGGACCCCAGGCAGCTAGTTTTCTTTTCCCAGCGACTCAGCGCGCTGTTCAGGGGGGAAGCATGCTGTATTCTGAGACGCGCCGCAGCTCGGAAGAGCTGGATGAGTTTTTCGCATTATAATCAGTAAAACATGTAAAATTTTACTAGAATGTATCTCACCTCGTGTACTGTATATGCCATCTTTATATCAAAATGTATCCCCAAATCTTGTACCATATTTTTAATAAAACATACCTTTTGGGAAAAAAAAAAATTAAAAGATTAGGAGAAGGGGAATATTCAAATGGTGGAAAGAAATCCAAATATTTTCCTTGAACCCTTTTTTACCACTTCTCGGGGCCCTGGGGCCCCCAAATTTTTACCAGAGGTGGACCCCATCCTATATATATATATATATATATATATATATATATATATATATATATATATATATATATATATATATATATATATATATATATATATATATATTTATTTTTATATATATATATATATATATATATTTTAAATAAAATATATATATATATATATATATATATATATATATATATATATATATATATATATATATATATATATATATCAACACTGAGTATATTTTTATAATTATAAAAAATAAAATACAAATCAAATTTATAATGAAAGGGATATTTTAGAAAAAAAGTCCCCTCAAATGCCACTTCATTTACTCAGAAAAAAAATTTAATTTACAAACAAAAAAAAAAAAAATTTAGAATGGCAGACCTTTCAAGTTTATTTTGTTCATGGAATATGACACCGAGGGGGGTGTTTTTTACCCGTTGTTAAGTCTGTCAGTCACTTTGGTAAAAGCAGTTTTGTCCATTACTTGTCGCAGTCAGTCTTGTGCCCAGTGAATGCAGTCTTTTAGTGAGCCAGCTTTCCCCAGAGGGCGTCCCCTCAGAGGCGCGTCAGCAACAGGGGGTGTGTGTGTGTGGGGGGGTGAGTTACAGGCAGAGAGTAGGGAAATTTTTCCACAGCCTGCAATGCCCCTTCCCCCCCGCCCCTTCCACCTCCCCCCTTTCCAGGCCCTCTCCCACCGCCCCCCCACCTCCCCCCTTTCCCCGGCCCCTCCCAGCGCCTCTACTCTTCCCCCCCCTCGCCTCACCGTCCGAATTGCCATAAAGAGCAGGTCGGGGGACTTAGGTGTCACGGTTTTAATTTCCACAGAACAAACACAGCGACGCGAGCAAATCGCCATCGGGGGTGGTGAAGGGGTATTTCCGGTTTGGGGGGAGGAAGAAAAAAAGGGGGAAGGGGGGGGGAAGGAGGAAGGAGGGGGGACGAAGGAGAATGGGGGAGGTGGGCAAAAGGAGGAAAAAAAGGGTTAAAAGAAAGACGAAACCAAGAAAAAAATGGTGATTAAAAGGGAAAGGCCAAAACAAAAAAACACAAACCCCACACACACACACACACACACACACACACACACACACACACACACACACAACACACACAACCCCACACACACACACACACAAACAAGAGGTTTTGGGGTTTTAAAGACCATTGTTCCCCGAATGAATAACGTGATTTTTTTTGTCACTTTTGACCATCTCTGGAAGCTACAGCACAAAAAAAAAAAAACAAAAAAAGAAAAAAAAATTGGTTCCAAAACTCAACATGAAATACCAACCAAAAAATAAACAGTTATCAAAATGCATTGTAAACAAATAAAACTTTTTAATGATTAAAAACGAATCCATAGATTTTTCAATAATTTATATGTTTTTATATATATATATATATATATATATATATATATATATATATATATATATATATATATATATATATATATATATATATATATATATATATATATATATATATAAATTTATTAACTGATTTTTTCCCAGATATAAAAAGGATGAGGGAGTGTTCTAGATTCAGATGAAGTTCATAGGGCTTCCCAGCCTTTAGATGGAGCGTTTAACTTCTAAAATTTTAAATTTTTCAGCCTCTAGAATCTAGATGGAGCGTTTTAACCTCTACATTTAATTCTCGTAGCTCTAGATGGAGCGTTATAAACTAGACAGAATTTTAGCCCAGACGGAAACTGACCTTTGATGGGAACCTGGTTTTAGAGAACCCAGCCTCTAGATGGAACCCCCGGTCTCAGAGTCTGATGGCTTTTGCAGCAAGAGGAGCGTTCGTAGCGCATATCATTCCCAAAATGGCCGACCATCAAAAAAACAAAGCAGAGTTGCCATAAGTTAAATTAATTATTCCTGGACACAGCACACTGTTTTCCGCTTTGTTAGCGCCCCAATAGTGTGTAACACGGGGGTAGAAAGTGATAGTCTAGGGGCCCGGAAACACGTTTCACGATTTTCCCCGCCATTGTTCGAGTCGCCCCTATCCTAAAACTGCATACGATATTTGCTCTAAAATTTGCTCTTCGAGGCGATTAAGCTTCCAGTATTTGACAGATGAAGTGATTCTTTTTTTAATTAGTTTTTTCTTATTGTTATAGTTATTGTTATTGATATTGATATTGTTATTGTTGTTGATAGTGGATATGATGAAGTAAAGTTTATAAATAGAAGAAACCGACAAGTGAAATGAGGCAAAGCGTTTCCGTAGAGGTTTGGATTGGGGAGGGGAAAAGAGCAGTTATGAAAGCTGGAATAATATGTCCGTAGACTGACTCCCCTAAATCGTAATGACAAAATTGCAAACAAGCATACACGGGTGGGTTAGAACCCGCGGTCAGAGAGTCTGGAGTTTTGAGACTCTGATCGCGGGTTCCACCCGTGATGGTTTGTCCTAGCTTGTTAGGTGGGCGAAATTTCGATAGTGAAACGTAAAATATGTCCGTAGAGTGTTTTAAAAATACTTTTTCTGAGAGTTATTTATAGTGAGGTTTTACGACTGAAATGAGCAACAATTACACTGATCATCCTGATACACTGCCATCCTGATACACTGACCATCCTGATACACTGACCATCCTGATACACTGACCATCTTGATACACTGACCATCCTGATACACTGACCATCCTGATACACTGACCATCCTGAACACTGACCATCCTGAAACACTGACCATCCTGTACACTGACCATCTTGATACACTGATCATCCTGATACACTGACCATCCTGATACACTGACTATCCTGATACACTGACCATCCTGATACATTGACCATCCTGATACACTGACCATCCTGATACACTGACTATCCTGATACACTGACTATCCTGATACACTGACCATCCTGATACACTGACCATCCTGATACACTGACCATCCTGATACACGATCATCCTGATACACGACCATCCTGATACATTGACCATCCTGATACACTGACCATCCTGATACATGACATCCTGATACACTGATCATCCTGATACACTGACCATCCTGAAACACGACCATCCTGGTACACTGACCATCTTGATACACTGATCATCCTGATACACTGATCATCCTGATACACTGACCATCCTGATACACTGACTATCCTGAACACTGACTATCCTGATAAATGACTATCCTGATACACTGACTATCCTGATAAACTGACTATCCTGATACACTGACTATCCTGATACACTGACCATCCTGATACACTGACCATCCTGATACACTGACCATCCTGATACACTGACCCTCCTGATACACTGACTATCCTGATACCTGACCATCCTGATCACTGACCATCCTGATACACTGACTATCCTGATACTCTGACTATCCTGATACACTGACTATCCTGATACACTGACCATTTTTCCCTAACCATCATTCTGTTTCCTTCTGGATATTCAAAAATCCTATGTAACTTTTTTTACCGTTATCCTGGATGTTGTTGTAGTGTGTACTCCCTAGTTGTGGTTGCGGGGGTGGCATAGCTCATGGCCCCGGTGTGTGTGTGTGTGTTAGTGTGGTGAGTGGGGGTTGTGTGTGTGTGGGGTTGGGTGAGCGTGTGTGTGTACTCACCTAGTTGTACTCCCCCTAGTTGTGGTTGCAGGGGTCGAGTCATAGCCCTGGCCCTGCCTCTTCACGGGCCCGCTACTTGGTCACTCTCCTGCGCCATGAGCTTTATCATATTTGTGTGTGTGTGTGTGTGTGTGTCTGCATCTGTTTCTGTTTTAGTGTTAGAGAGAGAGATAGAGAGAGAGAGAGAGAGAGAGAGAGAGAGAGAGAGAGAGAGAGAGGAGAGAGAGAGAGAGAGAGGGAGGGGAAGAGGGGTAGATAAAGTCGATAACAGAGGAATGATGATCAAGGGAAAAGGAAATAAAAACAGAATGCGAAAGTGAGGAGAAAAGAGAGAAAGCAAGGAGCGAAGAAAGTGTCAGAAAGACTAGAGAAATGGAGGAAGGTAATCTGGGGGAGAGGATGAAACAACGCAAGAGAAGACAGGAGAGTATATATATATATATATATATATATATATATATATATATATATATATATATATATATATATATATATATATATATATATATATATATATATATATATATATGTTATCCATGGAGGCAAAGAAGGGAATGTACAAGTATAATGGTACCAACACTTTATATGGGTGTGAAGCATGGGTTGCAAATGCTTCAGCGGAGGGGGCTGGAGGCAGTGGAGATGTCCTGTCTAAGGCAATGTGTGGTGTAAATATTATGCAGAAATTCGGAATGGGAAAATTAGGAGAAGGTGTGGGTTACTAAAGTATTAGTCAGAGGGTGAAGAGGGTTGTTGAGGTGGTTTGGTCATTTAGAGAGAATGGATCAAAGAAATTGATTTGGGAGAGCGTATAAATCTGCAGAAGGAAGGCGGGTAGGGTCGTCCCAGAAAAGGTTGGAGGAGGGTAAAGGAGGTTTTGTGGGCGAGGGCTTGGACTTCCAGCAAGCATGTGTGAGCGTGTTAGATAGGAATGAATGGAGACGAATGGTTTTGGGACATGACGATCTGTTGGAGTGTGAGCTGGGTAACATTTTGGGGAAGGGATTCAGGAAACCAGTTAATTGATTTGTGGACTTGAGTCCTGGAATGGGAAGTACAATGCTGCACTTTAAAGGGGGGGGTCTGAATGGGTGAGAGCTGGGGGGGACTTTTCTCAGCTGTCTATCTGAGCTCCTCCGCAAAGACAGTGATTATGTATGAGTGTGGTGAAAGTGTTGAATGATGATGAAAGTTTTTTTCTTTTGGGGATTTTCTTTCTTTTGGGTCCCCCTGCCTCGGTGGGAGACGGCCGACTTGTTAAAAAAAAATGTGTTGTGTGTGTGTTCCCTCCTCACTGATATATGAGGCTTTTCTTTTAAAAAAAAATCTTATTCCTACACATAGAGGATTTCGTTCAAGAAAATGCTTAATCCTGAACATAATTAGGATTTTTTTCTAAAAAAAAGGCCTTCTTAATCCTAAAATAATGAGGATTTTCTGTAAAAAATAATCCTCTTCTTAATCTTGAACGAATGAGGATTTCATCATAAATATGTAATCCCAAACACAATGAGGATTTCCTTTATAAAGCGTCTTAATCCTGAACGTTAAGAGGATTGTCATTAGAAGTATTCTTAATCCTGAACATAAGAGGATTTTCCTTTGAAGTGACCACCAGGAAATCTCTTGGTTGGGTTTACCTTTTGTTTAATATTTCTCCTCCCCCGTAGCTTGACGGATCGGGATGAAACTTAACGCAACGTAATACAACGTAATATCAAGAGATTTCGCTCACCAGTTGTTTACCTCAGATGTTTCGCTCAACACAAGGTCTTCTAACACGTTTCGCTCAGCAGGACTTCATTAAGACACCTTGGAATATAAACGAAATATTAAAGTACAGTGAACGATATATTAAGACTAGAGTGACCGATATATTAAGAGTAAAGTGAATGTTATATTAAAAGTACAGTGAATGTTATATTAAGAGTACAGTGAATGATATATTAAGAGTACAATTTAGTTATATTCAGATGAACAGCAGAAAATAACAAGTGATGGTAAGGAAATTTTTTCAATACCCCGAGAGGGATATTTTAAAACCGTCTATGGAATTTTTTTTTTTTAAAGGACTCTATTATTTGTATTAGGGAATTTAAAAGGCAATTTCTTCGGGTTTTTTTTTATTTATTTATTTGAGGAAAAATAAAGTTGAATCTTATAAGTCTGAAATAAAAAAATTTTTTTAATTTTTTGAAACTGCAAAAAATGGTGAGTTTTTTTTTAAAAAGGACTAAAAAAAATGATGATTAAAAATTTAAAAGGGTTCTGATAGGCATTTAATTTTGGGATGGAATTTTGAGATGTTATTTAAATGTATCACAAAAGACATCCAGGTGTTCTTAAAAAAAAAAAAAAAATTTTGACTCGTTTGTTGTATTTTTTTTTACCACTACTACCACTCACCCACCACCCCACCACTCCACTACCCACTCACCCCACCACCACACTACCACCATCCACCACCACCACTACTACCACTCACCCACCACCACCACTCTACCACTCATCCACCACCACCACACTACCACCATCCACCACCACCACTACCACCACCCCATCCACCACCACCATACCACTACTACCACTCTTTCCCCAACCACCACTACCACTACTACCACTCATCCATACCACTACTACCACCATCCACCTCCATACTATACTCACCCACCACTCCCACACTACTACTCATCCACCACTACTACTCTCACCACCACCCCCTACCACCACTCACCCACCACTACAACTACTACTCATCCACCACCCCCATTCCATACTACTACTCATCCACTACTACCACCATCCACTACTACCATATCCACCACTCCATACCCCCATCCACCACCACCACCCCACTACTACCACCATCCACCACCACCACTACCACTACTACCACCACCACCCCCACACAACACTACCACCATCCACACCACTACTACCACTCACCACCACCACCACAAAAACCACCCCCATCATCCACCACCACTACACCACTCATCCACCACCACCACTACCACACTACCACCATCCACCACCACCACACCACTCCCCCACTCATCCACCACCACTACCCACTCATCCACCCCACCACCCACTACCACCACCCTCCACCACCACTACACCACTACTACCACTCATCCACCACCAAACTACCACCACTCATTACCCTACTACCCCATCCACCACCACCACTACACTACCACCATCCACCACCACCTCTACCACTACTACCATCCACCCCACCATTTCCACTACTACTACTGATCCATACCACCTCACCCCACTCATCCACCCTACCACTACCCATCCACCACCACCCCCACACACACTCACCACCACCACTACCACACTCATCCACCACTACCACATACCACTCACCACCACCACCACTCCACTACTACCACTCTTCTACCACCACATCACCACTACTACCATCATCCACCCCCACCACCCAATACCCCCATCCACCACCACCACTCCACTCATCTCCCCTCCACTACTACCACTCATCCCCCACCACCACTACCACTACTACCACCATCTACCCCCACCACTACTATACCATCCAACCCCACCACTCCCACCACTAAAACCACTACTACTACCACCATCCACCACCCCCCTCCACCACTACCACCACACCACCACTCCATACTACCACTCATCCACCACCACTACCACCCCATCCACTACCACCACTAACTATCCCCAATCCCCCACCACCTCCACCACCATCCACCACCACACCCACTCATCCACCACATACCATATCCACCACCAAAACTCCCTCCCGCCAATCTACCACCATACTACCACCCTCCCCCACCAACCCATACCACCACTCATCCACCACCCCCCTACTACCACTACCACCACCCATCCACCACCCCCATACCACTACTACCACCATCCTACCACTACCACTCACCCCCAACCACCACTACCACCACTCTCACCATCACTCCATCCACCACCACCACTACCACTCTACTACCATCCCCCACCACCTCTCCCCTACATCATCCACCCCCCTTTCCATACTACTACTGATCCATCACCCCCCCACCACCACTCATCCACCACTACCACCCCTTCACCCACCACCACCATTTCCACTACTCTCTCATCCACCACCACCACTCCCCTCTCATCCACCACTCCACTCCCACCATCCACCACCACCACTACCACTACTACCACTTTCTACCACCCCCAAACCCCCTACTACCATCATCCACCCCACCACACACTACTAATTTCCCAACCATCACCCACTACACCACCATCCACCACCACCACCCAATACTTCCCCATCCACCACCACCACTACCACTCATCTACCACCCACTACTACCACTACCACCACCCCCACTCCCACTACACCACTCATCCCACCCCCACTTACCACTCTCCACCACCACCACTACCACCACTACCACCACCACTCCCCACTCATCCACCACCCCACTCCCAAATCCCACTACTACCACCATCCACCACCACTCCCACCACTCACCACCACCACCACTACTACCACTCTCTGCTCATCCCCCCTACCCCCACTACCACCCTCCACCACCGATTCCCAATCATCCACCAACACCACTACCACCACTCATCCACCACCACTATTTACTCACCCATACACCACTCATCCACTACCACACCAATCATCCACCACCACTTTTTGCTCACATCCACCACCAATATTACAATCATCCACCTATTCTCCATCCACCACCACCACATCACCACTCATCCACCACCACTATTACCAATCATCCACCCCCAAATTCCACCACTCATCCAAACTTCCAAATCACCACCACCACCAGTACCACCACCATCCCCCAACTTTTCCCCAATCATCCACCAAAACCCACTCCCCACCTCTCATCCACCACCACTACTACCACCATACCATCACCACTACCACCACTCATTCACCCCCACTTTTCCCAATCATCACCACCACGTTGAAACACCCTACATTAAATCATCCACCACCACCAGCTACCATCCACCACTATCACCATCATCCACCACCACTATTACCAATCTACCACCCCCATCCCCCACTCATCCACCACTTTTACCAATATCCCCCACCCCACCACCACCCAACCCCACCATATTACCAATCATCCACCACTACAACTATCCAATACCACCACTTCCACCACTTTGTATCATCCAAACTATTCCCACTCATCCACCACCACACCATCACCTCCACCATACCACCTCATCCCCCCTATCACCACTCATCAACCACTACCACCACTCACCCCCCTCCCACCACCCATCCACCAGTTTGCCACTCTTTTCACCCCCTATTGCTTCATCCACCACCACTAATTTTGTAATCATCCAATAATACCACTCATCCCCAAACACTACTATTTAACCCACCATCACCACTAACCATACCCACCACCACATTTAATATCACCCCCAAATTTTCCCATTCATCCACCATCAGATACCCACCATCCACTCAAGATCACCACCACTACTACCAAAAATCCCCCAAACCCTATAAATCACCCCAAAATACTCACCCATCCCATTGGAATACCAAAAATACACCATATTACCCACCTTTCACCCTATCAATTTAAAAATCACCACACACCAGACTTCATATCCCCAATCACTCATCACACCAGCACTACTCATCACTACCAGCACTCCACTCATCACTACCAGGACTCACTCATCACTACCAACACTCAACACTACCAGCACCAACACTACCAGCATTCATCACTACCAGCACTAACACTACCAGCACTCAACACTTCCAGCACTCACTGCACCCCAGTATGCAGACCTGGTAGTATTTCCTTTTGCAAAGTCTCCTTTTGAACCCCATTAGTGGATTAAGTCTGGTTTACCTATAGTTCACAAGAATACTTCACTGATTCCTATTCGGCCAGGCTCGAACCTCTCCATCTCCCCCCTATCTGTTCCTTATTCTCTTCGCTCTCCCTAGCTCTTTCTCTCATTTTATACATTTGTTAATTTATAATGGGAGGGGAAAGGAGGGCGAGAATCAGGGAGGGCCAAGGGGGGAAATGGTAAAACCAGCGGGGGAAAATCCCCCAAGGGTTGGGGAAAACTGTTTTAAAACAGGGAATCTCCTTTAGTGGTGTGGGTGTGTGTGAAGAGGTTTGGTTTTGTGTGTGTGCCCTTTTTAATTCAATAATTCCCCTTCGTATACTGATTCCGGGCCCTTTTCGGGTTCCTTTTATACCCAATCTTGTAATTTAATATAAAGTTTGCCTGTACTATCTTCCCACTAGGCTCATCTCACTTGTTTACCGCCATAAGACTGAAAGTATTTCGTAACGCCACCGCCAATAAACTTGTTCTTGGCTTCTCCTGTACCTTCTTGCTTCTCTGCCTCCATTTCAAACAGTCTGTCCCTGTCCGCTCCGTCGACACCTCCGAGTACCTGGTCTGTCATGTTCTCTATTCCTTCCAAGATTATCAGTTCTGGGAACCTCTGTACTTTTCCGAGCCTTTGAATGTCTTCAGTGTAGAGTCCCACCTGGTGCTCATTCTGAGTATTCTAGGCTTTCTCACGTTTGCTCTGAAGGCTTGCTTTTGGGGCTCAGGAGACAATGTTAGGTTCCTGGCCATGCTTGCAAATCCGTGTAATGAGCCATGTTATTTTGTTTATTGCTTTCTGTGTAAATATGACATTTTTATACAGTATCGACAAGTTGAAAAAAGACACTGTGAAACAGTTAGGTATCATTATTCCGAAACGTTTCGTCTACACAGAGCTTCTAAATCGAGAACAGAGGAGGCAGCTTCTGTTGCCTCCTCTGTACTGACCTGTACTCTGTACCCTGATCTTGCAGTTGTCTGGGTTAAAAACCAGCAGCCACTCATTTTACCACTTCTTCAGCCTGTTCAAGTCTTCGGGAAATATTCGTCTGCGTTCTTGTTTTTATCATCGACACAGAAGAATTTATCTTCTTTATGACATTTCGAATATTAAGAACCGTTAGGACCCTAGTACCGATCCTTGGGGTACCCCGCTTTGTTTAATTCACCTATCTATGGTTTCTTCCCCTTACCGTCACTCCTAACCTCTGTCCGTTAATCTACTGATTCTTACCTAGCACAAGTTATGGTACTGTCCAAATGTTTTCCTGTAGTTCAAGAAGACGCATTCAATGCATCCTTATTTGTCTTGTTAGTAATCTTATATTCAGCAATGGTATTCCTGTAGAGTCGAAGGCAGGGCTTTCCACTACAGGTGTGTGCTGGCTTTTGCATTGAAGTTACTCTGTTGGGATACATCACTAGTCTCTTGCGTGATGACTTTAAGAACAATGTATGTCAATGATACTGGTCTGTAATTTAAATGTTTCTTGTCCGTTCCCCTTGCTTATATATGGGTACCATATTTTGTGTGTGTGTGTTTTTATGTGTGTGTGTATGTGTGTGTATGTGTGTGTTTGTGGGTATTTATGAATGTATGGAGAGTAACATATCCGTCCACGCACTCAATTCCCGCACTTCGTTCATTCCCCGCTTACTCCATCATTCTCTCGTCAACCCGCAGCCGACTCCCTCCTTCTATCCACCCGACCTCCGCCCTCCCTTCTACACGACCCCCGCCCTCCCTCTACACGACCTCCGCCCTCCCTTCCACACGACCTCCGCCCTCCCTTCCATACGACCTCCGCCCCCCCTTCATACGACTCCGCCCTCCCTTCCACACGACTCCGCCCTCCCTTCCACACGACCCTCCGCCCTCCTTCCACACGACCTCCGCCCCCCCTTCCACGACCTCCGCCCTTTCCCTTTCTACACGACCTCCCCCCTTTCCCTTTCCCACACGACCTCCGCCCTCCCTTCCACACGACCTCCGCCCCCCCTTCCACACGACCTCCGCCCTTCCTTCCACACGACCTCCCCCCTCCCTTCCCCCCCGACCTCCGCCCTCCTTCCACACGACCTCCGTCCTTCCTTCCACACGACCTCCGCCCCCCCTTCCCCCGACCTCCGCCCTTCCTTCCACACGACCTCCGCCCTCCCTTCCAACGACCTGACATTTCCTTCCACACGACCTCCGCCCTTCCTTCCACGACCTCCGCCCCCCCTTCCACACGCCCCTGACCTTCCCTTTCCCACACGACCTCCGCCCGCCGGTCCACTGTCCCGCTCCAAAATCCATTTCCCAAAATTCACCCACTTTCCAATAACACTACTAGTGGTCTTTCAACAGGCAGTTCTTGCTCTCTGCCTCTAGTCATCCCTGGCTGATAGGCTCAAACACCTTTTCTATCCCCTCTGTCCCCCCTCTCCTTCTATTATGTCCTTCTCCTATCTCCTCCTCCTCCTCCTCTTTCCCTTTTTTCCCCTTTTTCCCTCGTTGGCTCGCAGCTCTGCTTTGCTCTGTCAACATAAAATTATTGGAACCTATTTCAACTTCCGCCCATTAACTCAACCTATTTTAAGTTTTAAGTAATTTTGCAGCACAGTGTGTGCCTGAAACTGTCGAAACCTCCCAAGTTTCAATTATTTCTCCCTTTAAAAACGATAGTTTTGTTGAAGAGAATGAGAGATAAATAAAAAATAAGCAATCGAATTAATGGAATAATAGAAGAGGAGAAGATAATAAAATGGGAGAAGGATATAAGAAGAAGAAGAAGAAGAAGAAGTCCAAGAACAAGAATTAGAAGAAAAATAATCGATGTTGCTCTTACTTCTGCTATTGTTACTATTACTACTACATTTACTACTACTACTGTTACTTCTACTATTATTTTTTCTATTACAACTACCACTACTATGTACTACCACTACTTTACTACTATTATTCCTACTTCTACTGCTGTTACTACTACTACTGTCAAAATACTATGACTATCTTAGTGCCATTACTAGAACCTTCATATAATATACCCATTAAAATTCGAACTGTTTATCTGGTAAATATAAACAAGTAAACAACATTTTTATGGCAAAAATAACTATACCAACAACAACAACAACAATATCCAAAACACTACAACTGTTGAGTATTTCAAATTCCTGTTATAATGATTAACTGTTCTCGAGGGTGGGGGTAGAAGGAGAGGGGAGAGAAGGAAGAAGTAGAGAGGGGAAGGGGGGTGAGGAGGGGAAAAAAGAGAGGGAAGGAGGGTGAGGGAGGGAAGGAAGAAAGGGCAAGGAGGGTGAGGGAAGAATAATAAAGAAATTTTGTTTCCCCTTATGCTGAACTATCCTGCTGTTGATCCATTTGTCTGTCACAGGAACTGTGAATTTTCCACTCGTTCGTGAGCGATGTTTGTTGCATCCGGATTATGTACCTTATTGAGGGGTAGAGAGACAGACAGACAGACAGACAGAGACAGACAGATAGTCAGAAAGACAGAGACAGACAGATAGTCAGAAAGACAGAGACAGACAGAAAGACAGAGACAGACAGAAAGACAGAGACAGACAGATAGTCAGAAAGACAGAGACAGACAGGAAGACAGAGACAGACAGAAAGACAGAGACAGACAGTGAAAGAGAGATAAACTTACATAACGCTGTGTCCTCCTCGTAAGACAGAGACATAGTCAGTAATATGTAAGTATTACATGCAGTTACTTGCTGATCCAGTCAGCTGGTGGATCAGCAGTATGTTGGATCGCTGAAACATTAATTAGTATTTTTTGTAATACACGTCTCCTCATTTATATTGCTGTACAGTGGCACCTTCACAATGTTAGTTTTTTTTTTTTTACTAAATCCGTGGGAGACACAGTTAGCATTGTGAGACCTTCAGTCTGAGGTGGCAGTAATACGGAATAATTAAGTAGTGACCAGCTAGCTGATGGATGAGCAGCCTCTGTCATCAGTAAAATATTTGTTTAAATATTATATTTTAAATATTTTTGTTTGTGTGTGTGTGTGTGTGTGTGTGTGTGTGTGTATGTGTGTGTGTGTGTGTTTGATGTGTGTATATTAATTGTCCTAGTGGAGTGAACAGTAAATAAAAGCAGTGTAGAAGGTAGGTATGGATGTCAGGGCTAATGGACTAGTTGCATACCTTATGTGTTTGACGGTGGAGGTTGTTTCATTATTGCTTAATAAACACTTAAATGAACGTTGTTATTTACTTAATATGCTAGACTTTGTTTAGGTTAATATTATTTATAACTATGAGATGAGGATGAGGTGTATTTAAAATATGTGTGCAAATGCGATTTTTTTTTTTTTTTTTTTTTTTTTTTTTTTTTTGAGAGAGAGAGAGAGAGAGAGAGAGAGAGAGAGAGAGAGAGAGAGAGAGAGAGAGAGAGAGAGAGAGAGGAGAGAGAGAGAGAGAGCAAATTACTAAGTGACGGAGGTGGTTAGACGTGCTAGTTAGAACTCAGTTGGTAGGTAAGGAGTGGCAAAGAGTGGTCACACTTGAAGGAAGGACTCTCTGACTTCAACTAAGTTAAGAAATTAGTCTTATTAGCATACTAAATGCTACCTGAGATATATTGTCCTAAGTTGAGGACTCTGAAGTTTCACGCTGGACAGTTCTTAGTGGATTTTGGTAGAGAGAAACTGCAACCTCCTGATAAAAGGTGTCGCTCGAAATATATTAAAGAAAGTTACGATAAAATAGTTAACATCACACTTTTAGTGCACCTATTTACTAGCATGTCAGCTAGCCTCAGCGCTTACTAGGAGGTTAGCTGGTAATGGTCGTCATTATTTAGACAGGTTTTAATTTATCTTAATCTATACTAATTTTCTTGTTTATGGAGACAGTCGACCCACGGCTTCCAGGACCAGGTAAGTCTAAGTAGTAATCAACATTATAATTATTATTATAATCAAAAGAAGCGCTAAACCACAAGGGATAGTAGTAATCAACAACAAATGAAACTAGTAAGTGTTTTACCAGCTCAGTTTTCAGGTTCACAGAATTCGGAACAATTTTCAGGCGATGGAGAACAAGGGACGAAATCTAAGCCTAATAAAGTGGGGCTTCGGGATAATAAATAAGTAATAATAATAATAATAATAATAATAATAATAATATTAATATTATTATTATTATAAAATAAATAATAATAATAATAATAATAATAATAATAATAATAATATGATCATGTTAAGAACTAAACCCGAAAAAGGTCATACAGAGCTGCTAGTGTAGCAAGAAGGAACAATGAAGAAAGTTCTGTCGCAGTGGCAGCAGCAGGAGAAGCAGCAGCAGCAGCAACAGCAGCAGCAGCAGCTGAGGCTTCACAGGATCCACATGAAGCTGGCTCAGTTGCATGCACTCACGTCACTCAACACGCAGCGCCAGGAACTTTGTCTAGCCTGAGCCCAGAGGAGGTAAAACACGTGTATCTTTTCTAACATGTCCACTCTACCAGTGCGTAAAGACTGGGAAAAGGTGGTAAATATTTGTTACTTCACGTTGCGAGTGATTTACTTTCAACCTAGTGCATGTTGGTTGTTTACCTGTGGCAGATGATGCGCATGTACAGGTGTATATATTTTATTAAGAGGTTTAATCGGGTTAATGTTAATGCCACTTGTACAACGGTTGTGGAAAGCATCAATCTGCCAAGCCTGAAGATAATAATAATAATAATAATATCGTTATTTCTACAGGTACATGTACAAGGTATACAGGCCTAGCTGACATCAATGACATACTATGATACAGAACAGAAAGCCGCTTGTTATGCTGAGCATTTCGGGCAAATTAGGTCAGTTTTGTCCCAGGATGCGACCCACACCAGTCGACTAACACCCAGGTACCCGTTTTACTGATGGGTGAACATGGACAGCAGGTGCCCTATGGAAATACACGTCCCAATGCTTTCCATCCGTACTGGGGATCGACCCTCCGACCTCAATGTGTGTGACCTGAGTGCGCTACCAGTCGAGCTGATGAGATACCAATTGAAGGGGAAAAGCTTCTTACAAGCAACGAGATCGAGGGTTACTTGACAGTGAGGAACCATTCCTGCCGGAGCTTCTTTCCATAATACTGTGAGTGTAACAATACACAGATAAACCCCCATACAAGACACAAACTTATGACGACATTTCGGCCCTATTTGGACCCCTAACAAGTGACTTGTTAATAGTGCAAGTGACTTGTTAATAGTGCAAGTGACTTGTTAATAGTGCAAGTGACTTGTTAATAGTGAAAGTGACTTATTAATGGTCCAAGTGACTTATTAATGGTCCAAGTGACTTATTAATGGTGCACGTCGGGTCAAAATATCGTCAAAAATTTCTTTCTCCTCTGTGCGGGTAATTTGTGCTTTTGGTCACTTCTTGATGCAGCAAAATACCTTATTCCTGTATGCTCTTTTACTGTGTGACTTAGAGCCCTGTAAAGTACACTTTCAAATGTTTTCTTACAGTTTTAAACTATACAGCCCACCCACCTCTCTCTCTCTCTCTCTCTCTCTCTTTGCTTCGTCATTATTGCCTCATTGTTGACCCCTAGCGGGTTTGTGAGACAATTCTTGTTTGCTTCTTTGTGTGTTTGTTGCAAGCGTGTGTGTGTGTGTATTCACCTATTTGTACTCACCTATTTGTGGTTGCAGGGTCGATATCAGCTCCTGGCCTCCTCTTCACTGACCGCTACTGGGTAATCTCTCCCTGCTCCATGAGCTTTATCATACCTCGTCTTAAAACTATGTATTGTGTGTGTGTGTGTGTGCAGTGGAGACTAGAAACAATTTTTAATGTATAAAAACAATGTTACTCTCTATCGCTCACAAATATGCATCATTGATTACTCACAGCCATGAAGGTGTGTACGTGTGTGTGTGTGTGTGTGTGTGTGTGTGTGTACTCACCTAGTTGTACTCACCTAGTTTTGGTTGAAGGGGCCGATTCATAGCTCCTGGCTCCGCTTGTGTGTGTCTGTGTGTGTCTGTGTGTGTGTGAATGTGAGGGTCTCTGCGTATACATGTATGAATGTGGATACGCATTCGTGCATACTCACGCACGGATAAAATTACACACGATTCATACACGGAAGTGTATAAACATTTCCTCCTTTGTATCATAAGTAAACAGTGTACAGACTCACGCAAGTCAACACTAGCTGCCAGGAGCCATGACTCGACCCCTGCAACACAACTAGCTGACTACACAATCGGAACCGCAAATTAAGACAAATCCAAGTCAGGAGGAAGACAACATTAGATGATAATACTTAATAAGGAAACAAGAGAAGTAGTAAGGACGGTAATAAGGAGATACTAACTGGGGAAAAGAGCAAAGAAAATGAAAAGTGAAGCACGGGGAAAAATAGCAAGACCTGACAAAGCATCTCCTGGGTTTTGAAGTGAAGCCAGAGGCGCTGTGTATTACCATCACCGGTCCGCGTGCTCAACCATCAACACGTGTTTAGGAATTCACATAGTAATAATAATAATAATAATAATAATAATAATAATAATAATAATAATAATAATAATAATAAAAATAATAATAATAAAATAATAATAATTAACACAAAGGCATTTACTTGTCTTTCGACAAGTATCTTTGTCAACTGATAACTAACAAACACACACACACACACACACACACACACACACACACACACACACACACACACACACACACACACACACACAAAGCCTTGAAGACTGCGTCATAATCACATTTCCACTCTACGAGTGATATTAATGACGCAAAATTAGGAAATTAAGTCACGAAGATCCATAAATTAAGCGTGGCGGTTCCTGTGGGCTGATGTGGCAACTAAATACAGCACGAGTTAGACTTTTAGCTCTTGTGCCTGCAGGAGGCACAGGACGCGTCCTCCGATACGTCTCCATCCCACCGCTGCGCTGATGACTCAGTGTGACTGACGGAATGTTACTTTGTACCAGCAACAACCCCATCTTGGCCTCTCGTAATGGTAATTTTAAGGTATTACCGGGACAGCTGGTTTCAGTCTCTCTCTCTCTCTCTCTCTCTCTCTCTCTCTCTCTCTCTCTCTCTCTCTCTCTCGCCTCTTTAGCTTTCACATGCAAATATCGAGTTAAAATTAGAGGGTAGTGTGAGGCAGTTAGTTGTCAGTGGTGTATCGTGGTTAGGTTATCAGCAGTTAAGACTGTGTATAGTGATTACTGCTCTAGTTATTGCTGCTACCTCAGTAATTATCGTCTAGTCAAACCTTGTGTACTAACTGTTTTATACTCACCTGTCCGTCTGACGTGTGTGTGTGTGTGTGTGTGTGTGTGTGTTTGTTAGAGAAGGGAG
>WNWK01018193.1:0-40581 GCA_009830355.1 Cherax destructor | reverse complement strand
GTTTGTGACATATGATTACTAATTCAGTAACAAATATTTGTGTCTAAACAAAATTTGGGGAATAAATGAATAGATCTGCATCAAAACATTTTTATCATAGGATGAAAACAAAAAATGGAAAAAATGGAAAAAAAGATAAATGTTTCTTGTTTCTGAAAGCGGAGTGCTCCATTTTGCAACCACATCATTTAGCACCAACTTCACAGGCTTATATCTCGGGTACTGGCCCCCAAAATGTTTTTTTAGCCTATCCTATTTATAAAATGTGTTTCATTTTAGAAAAAAAAAAAATTTTTTTTTAAAAAATTCGGTCACTTTGGAGAACGATATCTACGTGGGGACATTTTAAAGGGGGTTAAATTTAATCTATCTTGTTTTTTTTTTTTTAACAATGACCGTCTCTCCCCAAGGAAGGTGCCCCAAAAAAAAAACATTTCCCAAAAGTTTTGAAATTTTTTTATAATAATTATCACTTAAAAAAAAGCTTAAATAAATTTGTTAGTGAAAATTTGTGGTAGAAATTTTTAAATGAGATCATCGAGCTAATTACATCCCTTTTAGGAAATGCGGGATTTGGGGAAAGTTATGCAAATTTTTTTTCTTCCCATCTCACGGTTTTGACTCCAAAACAATTAATTATTGCTAATATTTAAAAAAACAAATTTAAAGAAAATTTTTGTAGGCTTTTTTTTTGTTTAATGCATTATAGTACTTATAAAAACTTTTGTTTGTAAAGAGAAGTAGTAGAAGAAATGATCAAATAGAAATGAAAAATTTTTTCATCTAAAATTGAATGAGAATAATTTTTTTTTTAAATTTATTTTTAAATTGTAGTTTAATAGAGATTATACAGTCATCAGGTTGGAAGTGTGAATGGGTGTTAGAAGTTGCTTTTTTTTAGGAAAGACAATTTAAAGAGGTAGGGATTGTAAGTATAGTATAAAAATGTCAGATTGTTGAATGACAAACTTTCTCTTATCCTAAGGTTACAGCCTAATAAGAAAACCAGAGAATGGATTATACATTTGTAATTACTGTAGATACATCAGACAATACATACAGGATAACATTTGATGTCATGGTATTGGTAAAATTCCACCCACTAGGGGTTCTGTGAGTGTTCTCAGCGATAAAAAAATTTAAAAGTTTTTAAAAAAAAAACTGTTTAATATTCACTTTGTTATAGAGAATATGTATTTTAGAGTTTGGAATATTTTAAAATGGGCAGTGAACTTAATATTTAAGGATATTTGGAAAATTTAAAGGGACAGTTAGAAGGAAGGGGAAAACAAAGGTAATATAGGTTATTGAAAGGAATGGTCAGGCTATATTGAATAAGGTATTTGAGTGTGGTAATAGTATGAATAACATTTAAAGAGTTCTTTGAAGGTTATAAAAGACAAAGCTGATTGCGGGAGGTTTAAAGATTAAACTTGAAATGTTAAAATGGTTTGTTAATCTAATTCAACTAATGTATCTTTTTTGGGAAACTGTTTTTACACAGAATTAATAAAATACAGCCTTTTGCACACCACGTATCGTTGCTGCTATTGGACTTAAAACAGGCCCTGACCAGTATGCATCCCTAACTAATGTATATTAGAGCTGATTTCTTTTTCTGTTTATTACAGATGCAATACACTACTTAAAAATATACTAAAATGTTATGAATGGTGAAAAGGTGACTTTTAAAACAATATCAAAGATGGTTGACAAAAAACCATACCTTTATAGTATGCTCCTTGTGGGGGGTTCTTTACCATTGGTCTTAGGAATGGAACTGTGTTAAGGAGGAGAGGATACATTTAAATACAGTGGACCTGGTTAACGATGGTCCCCAAACTCTCCCTTTATGTAAGTTTTTTTTTTTAAATGGGTTTTTTTAAGTGTATTTGGTTTTAGGTTCTATTTATTATAAAAATAATATGGTAATGGCACTTGAACAGCATTCTGAATGAAAAAAATGTTAACCCAGGTCCACTGTAAAAACAAAATATTGTCGAGTATTGGAATTGTATGAATGTAAAGCAGATGAATCTTTGATAATAAACTAAATCTGTAGCGCTATATTAGGCTTGATGGTATAGATTCAGAAAAGGACTAAGTAAGGTTACAAGTGTAACTAAGCATCCCTGAGAATAGTACAGTACTGTATAACTTTTTGCAAGATTCATTCTTCCATACTCTTGTCATAATACATCATAATTAAATTGATTCCAGAAAATGAAATATGTTTCAGGCTGCTTTGACCATTGAAGTTAAAGCCATATTTTTGTTCTAGTCAAGTGAGGTTGAAATCCTCTCCAGTTCTCTCAGAAGTTCGTCCCGCCCTCCTATGGGCATGGTCACTCCCCTGCGAAACCATTACTACTCAGCAAGAACCTGGAAGTGTAGGGATTTGACAGTCCAGCACTCTCACTGACCAATGATCCTATTTTGGCTCACCAATCACCCTCAAGTCCTCCAAAATTTCAATGGATGATACCCTTGGAGGATTGTTGTTAAATGCCTTGTGCAAATTGTGGTAAAATTTTACATATTTTATATCATTTTTCAATGGGATTTCTTTATCTCTTTATATCTCCCAATTTTTAACACATTTCTGTTGTATTTAGTAAGTTACAAATTATTTCTCCATTTTCAACAACTTTTCTTTAACTGTTGGTGCCGTAATATTAAACACGGAAATAGTGTTGGTGCCTTAATATTACACCAAAATTCTATATTCCAATCTTACAGAAGAAGGCTGAAGGTAGGCCTACATAGGAGAATGTGTCTTGAGTGGTCAGTGTGTGCAGTATAAAATCCTGCAGCATGCAGTGCATAATGAAAAAAAAACTCCATTTGTGTTTTAGTTTAAACACCGACTTGGCTGTGTATTTTGTAGTATTTATTTATGGTTCTATTCTCGTTTTCTTGGTCTCATTTAACCAACACGGCTGTGGGAGACCCCTTTCTGAAACTGTCATTTCATGTCGCAAAATATTCGAAAAAAATTATTTTCCTATCAAAATGTTAAGATTATTTTTCTGATTGTTTTATCCTAAAACAGATTTTGCCATCAATACTTACCAAAGATATGGAGGCGTAAAGTTGTGAAAAATAAGGCCCATGTGCAAGCAACAGCGGCCGATGCACACTCACTCAGTAAACTTTTTGTTTACTTCCATTAAATGAATTTCTTGTTTTTTTCACTATTCTTTTTTTACGTAACTTATGTGGTACAATGAGACCCAGTAGGTGCAATGTATATATATACACTCGTTGTATACCTTTAATAATCGTATAAACATTAGTATCTTTACATTGCTTACAAAACTTTTTAACAAACAATAAAAAAAGTTAATATTTTTTCTATACTATATATACAAATGTCAGTCACTGGACACTTTCCCTGAACTCCTGCAGTTTGGGGAATTCTTTGAAACAGGGTATATCTCATTGTTTACCCCCTCCCCAAAAAACAGTGTTTTGGTTTTTTGGGGGCTTTGTGGTTCTTCAGAAAAAAAACCTCTTCTGGCTTTTTTCTTGGAGTGTGGGGCAGTTTATGGGGTAGTGATCACCAGGCCTCAGACGAGAGGGCATGTGTTGATAATTTGTGGGCGTTGGTCTATTGCAGGTGTTGTCCTTGGTACTTGAATATTTTTGTCTGATGACTGACAAACAAAATTCACCATATTTGGGTTTGTTGTTGGTCTTCAACTTGTACATGTTATAAGCATTCAGCATGGAAATGTCAAGAAGATGGAAAAAGATTTTTATGTACCACTTATAACTTTTGCAACACAATCAGAAACCCCCAATCTGCATGTCACTTTTTGTCCACTAAGTGCAATTGAGGTTGTAGTCCATCACAGCTGCAGGTTTTACAATGGGTTCATTGGTCTCTATTCTGTCTTCCACTGTCTACCATTTCATGCTGTGAACTGATGTCAACAATGTGACATCACGTTTGTCTTGCCACGAAATGCCATGATATCATTGGCAGCAAACACCTGCACTTCACCTCTACGAGTGCCAGCGTCAAACCTAGGCATATTTTGTTTTTGCACGCACTGTGCCACACACGCCTGTCATGTTCACTCGCAAGAAATCACTGAGTAAAGGGCTCGGGGTACCAGTTATCAGTATATAATATGCCCGTTACCAAGATATGGTTCCATCATTGTTCTAACCACATCACCAGAATCCAATAACTTCATGGTATCTCTCAATGTATATGCCAGTGTACAAATTAGATCCAGAACCAGACCACTTTTGCAATCACACAGTACAAACAACTTTATACCAAAGCGTTTCTCTTGCTTGGATATACTGTTAATGACAGTCTCCCTTTTTAACAAAATCAAAGACTCATCAAACAAGCTTCCTAAAGGGGATAAAAATACATACAGCACTTTTTTCAGGTACATGAACACATTCCTGATCTTATATAACCTGTCGTTTCTGTCAGGCCTGGTTTTATCAGAAAGTGAAGCATACGCAACAGTGTATAAAAAAAAGATTCACTGGTTAATATCACTAAAACCTGGGGTTGAAATCAGGCGTTCTGTCGACCAGTATGTGGTGACAGTGTGTTATAAACATGTGGCATAAGCATTATTGTGGCAAAGAACAGTACATCTCTGCCACAGATGTCCTTCCACTGGTATGCCTAATTGGTGAAAGAAATAGTGTTTGCCATGGTATTCTTAGTATGTGTTGCTTTCCCTGACAATAATGTCCATTAGGGGTTCATCGAAGAATAACTCAAAGCATTCTAGTTCAGTAGCATTGTTCCAAGTGTACACGATGGCCGTATTCCACTTTGTGCTTCATCAAAGTCATGGGGATTGGGAAAAAATTGTCACCTTTGCAATCCCAAATGCGGTCTGCTGGTGCATACTGGATATTGACAGGTGGTTGTGGTTGTGCAGGTTGTGGAAGTGTGGGGGTGGTTGATGGTGGTTGTGCTGAGTTAGCAGCGTGGCCCGCTCGTGGTGGCACATGACTCATGCCACCGCCAACACCACCCCACCACCACCTGCCCCACCCATTCGCATCCCGATTGTAACAATATCGTCATCTTCACTATCAATTCGTGGTGTAGGGCCAAGAGATGTACTCCGAGATTTACCCCTTTTCCCTTTTTGAATAGCATATGGCACACTACCAGAACATGTTGGTCGTCTCCTCACTGTCGCCACTAGAACTGCTTTCAATAGCTGAAATCACTGTCATCATCACTTACATTGCTCACATCAGAGTCTTCAACACGTTGAAATAGTTTTCTTTCGTTCTGGTACAGGTGAACGTGAATGAGACGGCCCAGCACCAGATGTGGACGGTTGTGGGTCATCTGGGTTTTCATCACTAATTATGTTATCCTGGGCACTGCTTTCGGTCACACCCTTTGAAAACCATGGAATTCACTTTCACTGGCACTTCCATCGCTGTTAGAACTATCACTTGGGAAGAGAAGGCCTCCACCCGGGAGGGAGGATTTTACCGCCTGGCATCATGAACAAGGACTAAAAACATGGCACTCCCACAATGCACCACTGGGGCCCCGATTTTTTTTTATACTGCGCACACCCACCATTCAGACCCATTCTCTCACATGTAGGCCTATCAGCTTTCCCGCCTTTATTTGAAGCCGCTAGAATTTATGTCGTGTCAGTATCATATATACACTTGTGTAGTGTATCAGCATTCATCCCACTTATAACCCCCTTGTCACGATACCCGCTGACGTCAGAGGCCCCAAAACGCATAAATACGTCCAAACATTGGGGGGAAGATGTATATATACGTCCAAACAGTCAGGGGTTTAAAGGTTAAAACAAACAACCCAACGCCTAACTCTTAAACTGTGACCGACATACTAGGTGTGCAGGTAAAGAGAATGGTTTGTGTACTAGTATGTACAATTTTTCATGTACTATTCAGATTCACCACTTGCCAATATTTTTTTACCTTCAACTCAACTGTTTGGGTCTCCCATAACCCTTTTTATTCCTTTGAAAGAAATCTGAGACCAGGAGGGTCCACACAGTGCATTGTGGATAAATTGCCCCCAACTAGCATAAGTGAAAAATGAAACCAGGACCTACTGTTCATCCACCAGCCTCCCTACCAACAAACAGATTTATAAAATTTCATGATACTAACAGTGAAATTTAGCCAAAAAAAAACACTATGTAAATTTAACCTAAGAGAACTCATTATTGTCACACTGACTATTAGAGATGTCATGTTTGAGGGCAAGTTTGGGGTATATTATGCAGAGAATTTGGAGTCTAAGGCATATGATAGGTGGATAGGGAAGTGCCATATGTTGCAAGTGTATAGAATAGCTAGTAAAATTACTAAATGCTGTAAAGAGTTTTTATGAGGATAGTGAGGCTCAGGTTAGGGTGAGTAGGAGAGAGGAGATTACTTCCCAGTAAAAGTAGGCTTTAGACAGGGATGTGCAATGTCATCATGGTTGTGTATCATATTTATAGATGGGGTTGTAAAAGAAGTAAATGCTAGGGTGTTGCAGAGAGGGGTGGGATTAAATTATGGGGAATCAAATACAAAATGGGAGTTGACAGAGTTACTTTTGCTAATGATACTATGCTTTTGGGAGATTCTAAAGAAAAGTTGCAAAGATTAGTGAACGAGTTTGTTAGGGTGTGTAAAGGAAGAGAGTTGAAAGTGAACAAAGATAAGAGTAAGGTGATGAGGGTATCAAACAATTAGAGAAAGGAAAATTGATATCAGATTGGAGGGAAAGTATGAAGAAGTGAATGTGTCCAGATATTTGAGATTGACTTGTCAGCAGAATGGGTTTATGAAGGAATAACATAGAATTGGTAAAGAAAGGTGAGTGGTGCTGAGGTATCTGTGGAAACAAAAATGTTGCATGGAGGCAAGAAGGGAATGTACAGAGAGTGACTAACATTGGGTGTGAAGCATGGGTTGTAAATGTGCAAAAGGAGGCTGGACAGTGGAGATTGCAAGGGCAATGTGGTGTAATGCAGAGAATTCATAGTGTGAAATTCAGAGGTGGAGTTACTAGTATTAGTCAGAGGGCTGTAGAGTTGTTGTGAGGTGGTTTGGTAATTTAAAGATGGAACAAAGTAGAATGAGTTAGAGTGTATAATTTGCAGTGAAGGAAGGCGGGGTAGGGGTCGCCTGAAAAGGTTGGAAGTAGGAGAAGGTTTTTGGCGAGGGCTTGACTTCCAGCAAGCATGCGTGCATGTAAGATAAGAGTGAATGGAGACGAATGGTTTTGGGACCTGACAACTATTGAGGTGAGTAAGGTAATATTTTATGAAGGGATTCAGGAAACCGTTAGATGGACTTAGAGCCCTGGAGGTAGGAAGGACAATGCCTGCACTTTAAAGGAGGGGTTTGGGATATTGGTTGTTTGGAGTGACATCAAAACTGTCCTATCTGAGTGCCTCTTCAAAGACAGTGATTATGTATGAATGATGGTGAGTGTTGAACAGTGATGATTTTTTTTGTCACCCTGCCTCAGTGGGAAACTGGCGACGTGTTAAAAAAAAAACTTGATTCTGATCAGCATCAAGGAGGCTTTACCTCACTCACTTTTACTCCAGTGTGTAGGAAACTATTTTTGTTGATGAAAGATGAACACGCCTTATGTAATCTTCAGCTCTAATATTTCATGTTATGCCATACCAACATTTATGACCCTTAAATGCTAGGCCTAGATATAATTAGTAAGTAAGGCTTATGATTAGTTTGCCCAAAATGCATTTGCATAATTAGTGGCTTTCTTCAGAGCCTTATCTTGTATCAAATTATTATTATTTTTTTTTTTTTTTCAACAAGTCGGCCGTCTCCCACCGAGGCAGGGTGACCCAAAAAGAAAGAAAATCCCCAAAAAGAAAATACTTTCATTATCATTCAACACTTTCACCACACTCATACATAATCACTGTCTTTGCAGAGGAGCTCAGATACGACAAATGAGAAAAGTCCCTCCCAGCTGTCACTATCTCAGATTCCCCCTTTAAAGTGCAGGCATTGTACTTCCCATTTCCAGGACTCAAGTCCAACTAAATCAATTAACTGGTTTCCCTGAATCCCTTCACAAAATGTTACCCTGCTCACACTCCAACAGATCGTCATGTCCCAAAATCATTCGTCTCCATTCACTCCTATCTAACACGCTCACACATGCTTGCTGGAAATCCAAGCCCTCGCCCACAAAACCTCCTTTACCCTTCCCTCCAACCTTTTCTAGGACGACCTACGCCGCCTTCCTTCCCTACAGATTTATACGTCTCCAAGTCATTCTACTTTGATCCATTCTCTCTAAATGACCAAACCACCTCAACAACCCTCTTCAGCCCTCTGACATATACTTTTAGTAACTCCACACCTTCTCCTAATTTCCACATTCCGAATTTTCTGCATAATATTTACACCACACATTGCCCTTAGACAGGACATCTCCACTGCCTCCAGCCTCCTCCTGCTGCAGCATTTGCAACCCATGCTTCACACCCATATAAGAGTGTTGGTACCACTATACTTTCGTACATTCCCTTCTTTGCCTCCATGGATAACGTTTTTGTCTCCACAGATACCTCAATGCACCACTCGCCTTTTTCCTTCATCAATTCTATGGTTAACCTCATCCTTCATAAACCCATCCGCTGACACGTCAACTCCCAAATATCTGAAAACATTTACTTCTTCCATAATCCCTCTCTCCAATGTGATATCCAATTTTTCTTTATTTAAATCGTTTGATACCCTCATCACCTTACTCTTATCTATGTTCACTTTTAACTTTCTACCTTTACACACTCTCCCAAACTCTAATTCTAATCACTTTGAGTATATAACTACTGTATTTGAATGGCTCTAAAGAATAATTATTTTAATTTAGTTAATTTTAAAAGATTTAGTTTGACTTGATCTTTCTGTGGAGAAACAATCCCTACGTTTTTCATGATCAGTGTTAAGGATTTAACTTTCATGGGGGGTAGGCTACCAAACCTTACTTTCATAAGGTATTTCTCATTAAATTTTACTGAACTAGACCTGCAGTTTTATATTCCAGTGACAAGCATGTTCAGACATTTATATTTCTACTTTTCCAGGCTCCATATTTACCCTGGGTGTTACTGGGCTTCAGTGTCCTCTTGGGGAATTCCATCCTGGTTGATTTGGTAGGAATTGCAGTTGGACACATCTATTACTTCCTTGAAGATGTTTTTCCGGCACGGTCTGGAGGCATCAGGCTCCTGAAGACTCCACGCTTCCTGTAAGTCTTTATATGCATGTGTATGTATTTAGCTTTGCTAAGAGTAAGGGATTCAAGGATAATGTCATGAGTGGGTAAGAGTGAAGTGAAAGTTGATAAATTACAGAAGTTAGGGTAAGTTATAAGTTATTTGGAGAAAGGTGGGCTAGAGAGGGTTAGAAAGGTATAGGGTGGATTTAACAATTCAGTGTTGGTTTGTCAGTATTGAATGGGTGAGGATGGGAAAAGGAGTGATTGGTGGAATGATGAGGTAAAGAGGGTGGCAAGGAAGAAAATGCATACAAGAGGTTTTTATAATGTAAAAATAATAGATTGAAGGCAAAGTACACAAAGGAGAAAAGAGAGAGGTTAAATGAATGAGTGCAAAAAAGAAAGCCAATGAGACAATGAGCAAGTCTTTATCATCAGATTTTGCTGAGAAAAATAAAGAGTTTTGGAGAGAGATTAATAAAGTGAGGAGCGTGGAGAGCAAATGGACTTGGCAGTTAAAAATGAAAGAAGAGATGTTAGCTGGGGTGGTGGAGGTACTGGAAAGATGGAGAGGAAATTTTGATGAATTGTTGAATGTTAGTGATGAAGGGAGGTGGTGATTTCATGCATTGGGCAGAGAGAGAGAGAGAGAGAGAGAGAGAGAGAGAACATCATATGTACAAAAGAAGAAATGGCATTATATGCAGTTAGATTCTGTTTGTAATACCTATCAGTCACCTGATGTATATTTAAGACCTAATATAAATATACATAGTGACAGTTGGGAGGGACTTATTCTCAGCTGTCGTATCTGAGCGCCTCTGCAAAGACAGTGATTATGTATGAGTGAGGTGAAAGTATTTTCTTTTGGGGATTTTCTTTCTTTTGGGTCACCCTGCCTCGGTGGGAGACGGCCAACTTGTTGGAAAAATAAATAAAAAATTTCAATACAGTGGACCCCGAGTAACGAACACCCCAGAAATCGTACAATTATGTAAGTATAATATTGTGAGTGCTTGTGGAAGTGTATTTTGGGGGTCTGAAATAGACTAACCTACGTGACATTATTCCTTAAGGGAGTAAATTCGTTCGGTAATGGCACTTGAGCAGGCTTGTGGGATGAAGTTTTTACGTTACTCGGGGGTCCACTGTACTTTGAAATAATGTGCTACCTTCATCTTCAGTACTGTACTTCAGTGACATCCATGCCACCTAAGCTATCATCATTCCTCTGCTGTTTCATGGGGTGGGCAATGCACTTGTATTTATTAGGGAAATATGTCCTGTCTCCCTGTCTTTTATTGCATAATGGTTAATATACTGTAATAAATTCCAGTGTGCACTTATGTGAACCCCATAATGAAGATCCAAACTACAATCCTCTACCTGAAGAACGGCCAGGAGGCTTCCTTTGGGGTGAACGACCACGGGAGGAGCAACAACCGCAGCAGCAACAGTGACACTGCAAGTTTCGTCCCCAAAATAAATAAAAGATGTTTTAAATCATAATGGTAAATGGTTTTGTGCAAACAAAATGTTAAACTATTTTCATTGTTTAAGGCCAGTTCTCATTGATGATCATCATGAGTTTGACAAGAATTTTTGTATGTGAAATAAGAGAATAAATTAACACTTAGCCTTATTCTTTCCATATTTTTAAGAATAGAGTGGTTTAACTATTTAATATTGGCTATAGGTATGATGGAAAATGATATTGTCTGCATGAAAATTTTGAGTTTTGAGATATGAAATAAAAATTATATAAGAAAAGAACTCTATCATTCGTATCTTAGTGGATCATTATTTTGCTAATATTGAAAGAAATAAGTGGAATGGATTAACTTGCTTTCTACTTTCAACATCACAAATTCAAATATATATGTTAAGTTTGTTGTACTTCTTAAAATGTTCTAATACCCAGTACTAAATTTACACTCCTTTGAGGTTATGCCTTCCTTCTTTCTTACGAAAACACCATTGATGATTGCATTTTTTTTTCTTCAATCCAGACATTCAGCAATTTTTGTCATATTGAGCTACACAGAACTTCTAAACATTCTTTTTGAATGATTCAATATCACAAGAAGCACTGGATAAACAGTTTTGTACGAGTTTATTTTTTGAAATGGTGTGAATTAAAGATTCATTCAGTCCACATTCCTGGGTTATCAACTGCGTGAGCTCCTCATAGTTTATCAAGACTGAATTTTTACATTATTACACATGATAGTGTGGATGATAAACATTAACTAATCAAAACAGATTTTCCTATGTCAGTTTAGGATGACACTTATGCCTTTATTTTTGTGGCAGATATATTGCTAGTCTGTGTCCAAACAGTTAAATTTTAGCTTCATTTAGCCACAAAACCTGGACACAAGCCTTTGTTAAATTTGTTACTGTACAACAAATATACAGAGAAGAAGGTAGTCCCCTTTGTGAAGCAGTGGGGTATAATTTAGTTTGGTATTGTTTTTCATCCTTGTAAGCTAATACAGCCTTTCCTCATTTAACGACGGAGTTCCGTTCCTAAGACCACGTTGGTAAACAAATTCGTCACTAAGTGAGGAACATACTATAATGGTGGTGGGTTTGTGTCAACCATCTTTGATATTTTAATGTCACTTTTGCACCATTTATAACATTTCTAGTATATTTTTAAATGTTTATACAGTAGTGTACTGTATATTGTAATACAGAATAGAGGAAATCGGCTCTAATATACATTATTTAGGTATGTACGTTGGTCAGAGAGCCCATCGTAAGTCCAAGTCGTCGGTAAACAAGTACATCTTTAAGTGAGGAGAGGCTGTACTCTTTTTAAATTGGAAGATTGAGTTCAAGACATGCCAGGATATTTTGTGAGCAGTAAATCATGGTCGACTGTATCAAAAGCTTTACGTAAATCAATGAAGATTCCCAGTGGGACTTTTCTTTTCAAGAGCGGTGTATATTAGCTCTAGCATGTGTACAATAGCATCATGTGTGCTTTTGTTAGTCCTGAATCGAAACTGACGGGTTGAGTACGTTGTGTGAGACGAGGTAGGAATAGATCTGCTTATGAATTAATTTTTCAAAGATTTTAGAGAGCAGAGGTAAGTTAGATATTGGTCTATAATTATTCAAGTCTGCTTGATCACCTCCTTTGTGGATCAGTGTGACCCTCGCTATTTTGAGAATTGATGGGAAGGTGGAGGATTCAATGGATTTGTTGAAGAGTGTTGCAATAATTGGTGATAGTACTTGAGAAGCTTTTTTGTACATAAAAGATGGTAAGCTGTTTGTCTCCTGCCTTGTTTTTAAGGGTGTTGATGATGAGCGAGACTTCTATTGGGTTGGTTGGAGCTAAGATTAGTGTATTTGGGTAGGTGTTGATGAGGTAGTCTGATGGACGGGTGTTCGAGCTTGGGATCTTACTCGCTAGATTCTTTTCTATGGTGGAGAAGAAAACATTAAGTCTGTTTGCTGTTTCAGTAAACGAGTACGTCGCTAAGTGAGGAGAGGCTGTACTGTAAGAGACTGTGCTAATATTCCCTAAGGACATTGGAGGTGGAATTTCACGGAATTCTCATATTTATTGTAATGTAAAGTTTGATACACTCTTGACACCAAATTATGAAAACTTTGGTAAAAAATTAACAAAAAATTAATTTTATCTTTCAATATTTATTTGCAAATTATTCAAGAAGAATTTCAAATAGAAATCATATGAAGGATAGATTTGTTAGTCAGTTGATAAAAATAGTCTATATATTTTTATATATACCTATATTGGGCCTATAACTACTTTATATTATTTCTTCTAACTGAAAAGCATTTAGTTTTTTTTTTTTTTTATTTAGTATGAATTTTTTTCTATTTTCTAACACTTTATAAAATTGTTTAGTTTGTAGGTGTAATATTAATACATATGTATATTCATCCATAAAAAGTATTCTCTATTTACATGAGGAGGATTCATATGGAACTCCATAGACACCAATCATTACAGTGCTCCACATATCTGCCAATTCTCTGATCTAATGCAACTGCATTTCTCATCCTTCTTCTCTTCTTAGCATTTGGCATATTTATTTGATTTATTTATTTGAATGTAGAATATGTAATTGTTTATGTGCAAGCATTACATGGAAATGTGCAAGGCACATAGCAAAGTGAACATTTTATTATAGTACAGTGGTCCCTCGGTTTTCGCCGAAAATTCGTTCCAGAATGCTGCTCAAGTGCCATTACCGAACGAATTTACTTCCTTAAGAAATAATGTCACGTAGGTTAGTCTATTTCAGACCCCCAAAAATACACTTGCAACAGCACTTGCGAAAATACACTTACATAAATGTTCGAGTTTGGAGATGCAGGAAAACCGAGGGACCACTGTACTACAATGGCTTGCAATAAACACAGCTTTATCATATGTTTAGACTTACTAAACCCCTATTTGGGGTGAAACATCTATTAAAAGGGTTGCTCTGCTAATTGTTTTTTGCATTCTTGGTTTGTTGGCTTCTTGTCATTCACTACACACACAACATGGTTTGATATGAAGTGTAGAAAATCAGTTTTACTTCAGATTTGTTTTCATACAGTATACACAGTTAATCATTTAGGGAAGTAAAACGGTTGGATTTTTCTATATGAATGTACAGCATTTTAATAGTGTTATGTGATAGTTCATATAAATTTTTAGTACACTAATAATAATGTACTTCTAATGCTTATCTGGATTATGATTTTTTTTTCTCTCCAAGTCGGCCGTCTCCCACCGAGGCAGGGTGACCCAAAAAGAAAGAAAATCCCCAAAAAGAAAATACTTTCATCATCATTTAACACTTTCACCTCACTCATACATAATCACTGTCTTTGCAGAGACGCTCAGATACGACAGCTGAGAATAAGTCCCTCCCAGCTGTCACTATCCCAGACCCCTCCTTTAAAGTGCAGGCATTGTACTTCCCATTTCCAGGACTCGAGTCCAACTAAATCAATTAACTGGTTTCCCTGAATCCCTTCACAAAATATTACCCTGCTCACACTCCAACAGCTCGTCAGGTCCCAAAAACCATTAGTCTCCATTCACTCCTATCTAACACGCTCACACATGCTCGCTGGAAGTCCAAGCCCCTCGCCCACAAAACCTCCTTTACCCCCTCCCTCCAAAATTTTCGAGGACGACCCCTATCCTGCCATCCTTCCCCTACAGATTTATATGCTCTCCAAGTCATTCTACTTTGATCCATTCTCTCTAAATGACCAAACCACCTCAACAACCCCTCTTCAGCCCTCTGACAAATACTTTTAGTAACTCCACACCACCTCCTAATTTCCACACTGAATTTTCTGCATAATATTTACACCACACAGTGCCCTTAGACAGGACATCTCCACTGCCTCCAGCCTCCTCCTCGCTACAGGATTTGCAACCCATGCTTCACACCCATATAAGAGTGTTGGTACCACTATACTTTCGTACATTCCCTTCTTTGCCTCCATGGATAACGACTGTATCATATGCCTTTTCTAAATCCATAAATGCAATGAAAACTTCCCTTCCTTTATCTAAATACTGTTCACATATATGCTTCAATGTAAACACTTGCTCTACACATCCCCTACTCACTCTAAAGCCTCCTTGCTCATCTGCAATCCTACTCTCTGTCTTACCTCTAATTCTTTCAGGTACACTTTACCTGGTATACTCAGTAAACTGCTTCTTTCAACAAATCGGCCGCTTCCCACCAAGGCGGGGTGGCCCAAAGAGAAAAACAAAAGGAGAAGAGGTTACTAGCCCCTTGCTCCCGGCATTTTAGTCGACTCTTACGACACGCATGGCTTACAGAGGAAAAATTCTGTTCCACTTTCCCATGGAGATAAGAGGAAATAAGAACAAGAACTAGTAAGAAAATAGAAGAAAACCCAGAGGAGTGTGAATATATATGCATGTACATGAATGTGTAATGTGACCTAAGTGTAAGTAGAAGTAACAATACATACCTGAAATCTTGCATGTTTATGAGACAGAAAAAAGACACCAACAATCATACCATCATGTAAAACAATTACAGGATTTCGTTTGACACTCACTTGGCAGGACGGTAGTACCTCCCTGGGCGGTTGCTGTCTACCAACCTACTACCTAGACTCGGTAAACTTATTCCCCTATAATTTTTACAATCTCTTTTATCCCCCTTCTCTTTATATAAAGGAACTATACATGCTCTCTGCCAATCCCTAGGTACCTTCCCCTCTTTCATATATTTATTAAACAAAAATACCAACCACTCCAACACTATATCGCCCCCTGCTTTTAACATTTCTGTCATGATCCCGTTAGTTCCAGCTGCTTTACCCCCTTTCATTCTACGTAATGCTTCACGCACCTTCCCCACACTCGCATCCTGCTCTTCTTCACTCCTAAATGATGTTATACCTCCCTGGCCAGTGCATGAAATTACCGCCTCCCTTTTTTCATCGACATTTAAAAGTTCCTCAAAATATTCCCGCCATATACCCAATACCTCCAGCTCCCCATCTACTAACTCCCCTACTCTGTTTTTAACTGACAAAACCATTCGTTCCCTAGGCTTTCTTACCTTGTTTATCTCACTCCAAATTTTTTTCTTGTTTTCAGCAAAATTTCTTGACAGCCTCTCTCACTCTTTCATCTGCTCTCCTTTTGCACTCTCTCACCACTCTCTTCACCTTTCTTTTACTCTCCATATATACTCTGCTCTTCTATTAACACTTCTGTTTTGTAAAAACCTCTCATAAGCTACCTTTTTCTCTTTTATCACACCCTTTACTTCTTCATTCCACCACTCCTCTTTTCTCCTGCACCCACCCTCCTATAGCCACAAACTTCTGCCCCACATTCTAATACTGCATTTTTAAAACTATCCCAACTCTCTTCAACCCCCCCACTACTCATACTTGCACTAGCCCACCTTTCTGCCAATAGTTGCTTATATCTCACCCTAACTTCCTCCTCCCTTAGTTTATACACTTTTACCTCTCTCTTACTTGCTGTTGCCATTTTCTTTTTGTCCCATCTACCTTTTACTCTAACTGTAGCTACAACCAAATAATGATCCAATATATCCGTTGCCCCTCTATAAACATGTACATCCTGAAGCCTACCCATCAACCTTTTATCCACCAATACATAATCCAACAAACTACTTTCCTTACGTGCTATATCATACCTTGTATATTTATTTATCCTCTTTTTCATAAAATATGTATTACTTATTACCAAACCTCTTTCTACACATAGCTCAATTAATGGTTCCCCATTTACATTTACCCCTGGCACCCCAAATTTACCTACTACTCCCTCCACAACATTTTTACCCACTTTAGCATTAAGATCCCCAATCCCAAAATATCTCTCTCTCCTCTACACTTCTCTCTTCTCCAGGTGCATAAAAACTTACTATAACCCACTTTTCACATCCAACCTTTATTTTACTCCACATAATCCTTGAATTTATACATTTATATTACCTCTTTACCTGCCATAACTGATTATTCAACATTATTGCCACTCCTTCTTTAGCTCTAACTCTATTTGAAACCCCTGACCTAATCCCATTTATTTCTCCCCACTGAAACTCCTACCCCCTTCAGCTTTGTCTCACTTAAAGCCAGGACATCCAGCTTCTTTTCATTCATAACATCTACAATCATCTCTTTTTTATCATTCGCACAACATCCACGCACATTCAAACATCCCACTTTGATGGTTTTCTTCTTTTTCTTTTTAGTAAGCTATACAGGAAAAGGGGTTACTAGCCCATTGTTCCCGGCATTTTAGTTGACTTTTACAACACGCATGGCTTACGGAGGAAAGATTCTTATTCCACTTCCCCATGGATATGAAAGGAAAAGCAATAAGAACAAGAACTATTAAGATAAAATCAAAGAAAACTCAGATGAGTGTGTATACATAAACGTGTACATGTTTGCGTAGCGTGACCTAAATGTAAGTAGAAGTTATATATATTTCTTCATTCTTAATGCAGTTGATCATTATTACAAATTATAATTAATAAAATCGTAGATTTGTTACATCATTATTATGGTAAATTAAGCAAATGTGTTTGCCAAAGATTTAAGCATCAAATGTAAAAATGTTGCTCCATATTAAAAAAAAAATGAGTGCCTTTACATATTTTTGTCCCTTGTTTTCCATAGTGACTAAGTATTATGTTGCATTAAAAAAAAAATGTAAGTATAAATAGTCACGATTACCCCACAGATTGGAGATAAAATCTTGACTTGTTGGTTCAACTTGTAAAATTTTAGTACATGAAGTTTCCACTGGCATCAAGGTATTCTTGATCTAAGAAACTGAACTTATCTTCCCCTTCCTTGGATTGACCTTGAATGCTTCCCATTCCCCAAGTGCTATATTACCCTTGTGAGTTTAGTGCTTACCCTTGATTTAAATCAATAAATAGTTCATGAGGGTGAAGATGTGTACAGTACAGTACTATCTTTTAGCATTGTGATACATAGTTTTTTTTATATAACTATACAGTATATGTATAATTTGTGTTGTATTTCAGGAATTTTCATGTCTGAAAAAGAAGTAATATTTCTCGACTATGTTATATCTTATTGGAGTTTCTACACGATATCTCGGTACATTAGTCAGTCATATCTCATGTTTTAGAAAATGGCTAAACTTTCAATGGTTTTTCATGAACAGCTAATGGTTTCATTTCATATTTATAGTTTATCTATTATTACCTACATGGTTTAGCGCTTCTTTTGATTTTAATAATAATATTATTACCTACAAAATATGTTAATATTGTAGTATTAACAATTTCATTAGATTTTTTACTTAGTTGTAGATATTTAAAAAAAATTATTTTAGTATGTATTTGTTTAATAGTAATTTTCCAGTTTAATGAATTTGGCTTTTTGTTCCTTGTCATTAACTGTATATTTTAATTTATTTGATTAAGTTACAAAACAATGAATATGGTGTAATTTTAAAAGCAGCAATCCACTACCAGCTTTATATTTTGGGTAATTTTGAATGATTTAATCCTTTTATTTTTGTTTTAGTGATCCAGATAAGTGTATTTTTGGGGGTCTAAAAGGACTAGTCTACTTTACATTATTCCTTAAGGGAATAAATTCGTTTGGTAATGGCACTTGAACAGCATTCTGGAAAGAAAAAATCACAAAAACCGGGGATCCACTGTAATACAATTTTTTTTTATTTTACATTTGTAGTGAAACTTAATTATATTTTATGTTTGTGTGTTTCAGTATTCACTTACAATTTTACTGAAAATTAAGTCGAATTTCATTTGAAATGGTTGTGTAAACGTTAATAATTATCATGAAAATATTTTGGGGAAAAGGAAATAAAGGATTGGAGCTGTTAAGGATGCATGTAGTACTAAAAATAAATAAGCACAGGAGCAATAATGTCTTGTTGGTGTGCATGTAAAGTGATCCTTTTTCATATTGTAACTTCTTAGCCTTTATATATCCTATTTTAATTTTTACCTATGGAGGTTCAGCAATTTTGTTTTATGACAACATACTATTGTCTGACAGACTTTTTTGATTTGGCACCTAAATAAATACAGGATGGCCCCAATTATACAGCTGGTTAGATTCCAGTTTACTGCCATAAAGCAAAAATCATTGTAAAGTGAATCGCCCTTTTATTTTATTTTTACTTTTTAATGCATATAAATGACTGATAACGTGTTTACACTATCATTTATTACGTGAACAATATAACTAAGCCTAAAAACCAATAAAAAGTAAAATGTACATACAGTACACTCATTACTTACCTTAAAATATTTTTGTCTTTAGCTTATAGTGAGTGGAGAGTAGTACAGTGGTACCCCGACTTACGATATTAATCCGTCAGAGAGGGCATATTTTAAGGCGAAACAATCATTACACGAATCAATTTTCCCCATAAGAAATAATGGAAATAAATTTAATCCGTCCAAGACTTCCAAAAGTAGTTAAATAAAATATTTTTTAGAACTTTTTGACATTAAATAATACAGAATTTAATAAAGAATACCTAAATACACATGTAAATATTGTACAATAACATGTCACTTACATTTATTGAAGAGTTGTTGATAAGTGGAGGACGGGAGGAGGGGAGAAGGTGGAGTAGTATGCTAGTGTTTGGAAGGGGAATCCTTCCATTAACACTGCAGGTACCAAGTTCTTTCTGGGGTTACTGGCCTTTTCTTTGAATGCTACACTCCCTGCATGAATGCTACACTCCCTGCATGAATGCTACACTCCTGCATGAATGCTACACTCCTGCATGAATGCTACACTCCTGCATGAATGCTACACTCCTGCATGAATGCTACACTCCCTGCATGAATGCTACACTCCCTGCATGAATGCTACACTCCCTGCATGAATGCTACACTCCCTGCATGATGCTACACTCCCTGCATGCCTTGCTACACTCCCTGCATCCTTGCTACACTCCCTGCATCCTGCACTCCTATCCTACACTCCCTGCATCCTTGCTACACTCCCTGCATCCTTGCTACACTCCCTGCATCCTTGCTACACTCCCTGCATCCTTGCTACACTCCCTGCATCCTTGCTACACTCCCTGCATCCTTGCTACACTCCCTGCATCCTTGCTACACTCCCTGCATCCTTGCTACACTCCCTGCATCCTTGCTACACTCCCTGCATCCTTGCTACACTCCCTGCATCCTGCTACACTCCCTGCATCCTGCTACACTCCTGCATCCCTGCTACACTCCCTGCATCCCTGCTACACTCCCTGCATCCCTGCTACACTCCCTGCATCCCTGCTACACTCCTGCATCCTGCTACACTCCCTGCATCCTCTGCCCTACACTCCCTGCATCCCTGCTACACTCCCTGCATCCCTGCTACACTCCTGCATCCCTGCTACACTCCCTGCATCCCTGCTACACTCCCTGCATCCCTGCTACACTCCCTGCATCCCTGCTACACTCCCTGCATCCCTGCTACACTCCCTGCATCCCTGCTACACTCCCTGCATCCCTGCTACACTCCCTGCATCCCTGCTACACTCCCTGCATCCCTGCTACACTCCCTGCATCCCTGCTACACTCCCTGCATCCCTGCTACACTCCCTGCATCCCTGCTACACTCCCTGCATCCCTGCTACACTCCCTGCATCCTGCTACACTCCCTGCATCCCTGCTACACTCCCTGCATCCCTGCTACACTCCCTGCATCCCTGCTACACTCCCTGCATCCCTGCTACACTCCCTGCATCCCTGCTACACTCCCTGCATCCCTGCTACACTCCCTGCATCCCTGCTACACTCCCTGCACATCCTCCTGCTACACTCCCTGCATCCCTGCTACACTCCCTGCATCCCTGCTACACTCCCTGCATCCCTGCTACACTCCCTGCATCCCTGCTACACTCCCTGCATCCTGCTACACTCCCTGCATCCCTGCTACACTCCCTGCATCCCTGCTACACTCCCTGCATCCTGCTACACTCCTGCATCCTGCTACACTCCCTGCATCCCTGCTACACTCCCTGCATCCCTGCTACACTCCCTGCATCCCTGCTCACTCCTGCATCCCTGCTACACTCCCTGCATCCCTGCTACACTCCGCATCCTGCTCACTCCCTGCATCCTACATGCACTCTCTGCATAAACTGCTCTGCAACTCCTGCATATTCTTTACCACAGGCTTGGCACTAGGAGCTTTCTTGGGGCCCATGGTGGCTTATTTAGCAGTTGCAAGCACTAAAAACAGTGGAATAATGACAATATACTGGTATGAATGCGTGGGTGTGGGTGGGTGGTCGCTCTCACTTGTAAACAATAGCACACTGACGCTCCCTGGAGTGCGCGCTCAGCTGGGCGCCAAGCGGACACGTCCGGTACGAATGTCGTTAGACGAAGCAAACATCGTAAGTCAGTCAAATTTCTTACGTTATAAATATCGGTTATCGAAAATAACGTAAAATGATAACATCGTAAGTCGGGGTACCACTGTGCTTAACAATATTTTATTACATACAAAACTACATTTTTTATAACACAAAGAAATATAGTTTGTTTGCTTGTCTTTTGCAGCTTTGAAGCCAGGCATTGACATCTCTTCTTTAGCAATAAATGTCTTAGAGATCATAATCTCCCAAAATATTGTTGTTTCATCAACATTAAAAATTTGTTTCTTGGTAGGTATAACCACCATATTAGATTATCCCAGCTAGCTCATGTGGATAATTTTCTGCAGCTACATAGTGTCAGTGGTTGCTGCTTCACCCTGCACTTTGATATTGTACAGTTGGCTTCTTTCCCTAAACCTTTGAAACCAGCTTCTGCTAGCTTTGGATTTATCTTCAGCATATATTAAGTGTGCAGTAGAGTTAGGCCAAAAAAAAAAAAAAAAAATACAAAAGTAAAATGAATGTAAAAAATTGCCAGAATACAGAGATGCAGAGTGCACAAATTCTGTAAACAGTGTTTTGGATGGACACGTAATAGATGCAGTCAGATCAACTCAGGCGAATACACATTAATCTGGCAGTTGAACAGGTATTGGACATCCAATTGGGCGTGACTATTGACTAGTCAATCCAGTTACCCAGAAGGGTAAGTTACTAGCCCCTTGCTACCAGAATTTTAAGTCACCTCTTATGACACACATGACTTATGGAGGAAGAATTCTTTTCTGCTTCCCCATGGAGTTCTTTATAAGTACATATACAGTGGACCCCCGGCTAACGAACACCCCAGAAATCGTACAATTATGTAAGTATAATATTGTAAGTGCTTGTGGAAGTGTATTTTTGGGGGTCTGAAATGGACTAACCTACTTGACATTATTTCTTAAGGGAGTAAATTCGTTCGGTAATGGCACTTGAGCAGGCTTCTGGAATGAATTTTCTTCGTTAGCCGGGGTCCACTGTATATGTTTTTTTTTTTTTTCTTCTCAACAAGTCGGCCATCTCCTACTGAGGCAGGGTGACCCAAAAAGAAAATACTTTCATCATTCAACATTTTCACCTCACTCATACATAATCACTGTCTTTGCAGAGGCGCTCAGATACATACTACAGTTTAGAATAGTCCATCCAAACTGTCACTATCCCAGACCCCTCCTTTAAAGTGCAGGCATTGTACTTCCCATTTCCAGGACACAAGTCCAACTAAATCAATTAACTGGTTTCCCTGAATCCCTTCACAAAATGTTACCCTGCTCACACTCCAACAATATGTATACAGTACTATAATAATAATCTAGGCAGTCATAGCTTTCATACATTTATAGCAGTGAATCCTTTAGCAAGAATTTACAAGTACAGTGGTACCTCTACTTACGAGCAGCTCCCAACTTGAACAATTATGTAAGTGTATTTTTGTAGGTGCTTTTGTAAGTGTATTTTTGGGGGTCTGAAATGGATTAATCTAATTTTCATTATTTCTTATGGGAAAAAATTCCTTCGGTATCGGCACCTGAATAGCCGTCTGGAACGAATTTTGCTCGTAAGTAGAGATACCACTGTATTAATTTTCTTTTTGATATGGAAAATGCATTAGGCATTTTCAAGGGGTAGAACCTTGATAAGGAATTGGATCCATCTTTCCCTTCCTAGGATCAAACCTGATTACTTTCAATTTCTCAGGCACTGTATGACCCATACAGGTTTAGTCCTTCCCCATGAATACAATGAAACTTTGACTTAATGACCCTCCACTTAATAGATTTCAGAAAGAACACAAAATCTGGGTAAAAAATTATGTTTTTGTTACAGTACTTCATGGAGCAGCCAGTAAGCAACAACTCAGTTTGTTATTGCCTGTGTATTCTGAAGAAGAGTTATCATTTGCTCTCTCTTCTTCCCTGGATTAATTGTGTTTATCTGTACTTTATTATAATATAAATTACATTGTGATTAATCATGGCCTCTAAAGCAAGTGCTGTTAAGAGGAAGAAACCAAAAATGTCAGTTGTACAGATGTGGTTGATCTCGCCATCTGCACTGACATTTCAGAAGAGATACGTGCGGCCCTTCTCCATGGGGAAGTGGAATAGAATTCTTCCTCCGTAAGCCATGCGTGTCGTAAGAGGCGACTAAAATGCCGGGAGCAAGGGGCTAGTAACCCCTTCTCCTGTATATATTACTAAATGTAAAAGGAGAAACTTTCGTTTTTCCTTTTGGGCCACCCCGCTTCGGTGGGAAACGGCCGACGTGTTGAAAGAAAGAAAAGATGTGCGGCCCTATTATGAACACTTTCGTTCTGTTAGAGATATTATCATCAGAGAGCAGCATCAACCACCCAGAAGGAGGCCAGCAGAGTTTCACAGCTCCTCTGACTTAAAATAAGTTATTCTGCGTCAAAACAATCTCGTCTATCCACCACAAACAGGTGAGTACTCTTACTTTCAATGTTTATTTGTAAACTGTGTCCATGGTACTGTACCATGGACACAGTGTATAGTGCTTTATTTTGCCATTCAAAATTACAGGACAATTGGCATTATTGTACACCATCTTTGTGTGGGATTTTGGGTAAGATGAGTACATTATTGTAATAAAAGGACCCACTGTGTTGTAAGATACTCATCTTTGTCGATGACAGCTCAAAACACCTGCAGCCTCTACCAGGGTTTTCCTTCAACGTTTGCTGTCTTAATACCCACCATGGCTAAAAGGAAGGTGATTATAACTAGGGTTAATACATGCCCTGCTGACATACGTTATCAGTATAACAGGTATAATACCTGGAAGTCGTGGGCAACCCTTTCCTTTGTTTCGGGCTTGTCCTGCTCATCACAGCCTCGAATGATTAGTTCTATTCACCTAACATCGACCCTAGCCACTGCAGAGGAATTAGGAGGATGTCCAGTAAAATAGAGACTTACCTGGCTCATTGTAATGGGAGCCGGTGATGTTACAACGTCAAAGAGACTGCTATCAATGGCTTGAGATGCGGAGTGACGTCGTGGAGTCTTGACATGGGATGAAGTGGTCGGGTAGCGCTCGGCCACTTCGTCACATGTTTACTGGCCGAAATCAAACTGCAATCTGCCTGTTGCAACCTCCGCCCTTCTTTTATGGGCGGTTATCTGCTGACATGATGTCTACAGGCACAGATGCCTGCTATGACAACTCATTTGAATCAAGTAGTGTGGATTACTTGAGTCTGAGATGCTTCCTGAGAAGAATAATCCCCTCTAGAAATATTATCATCTTCGAGACATATATTTTTTATTTTTTTAATAGCCTGGGAAAACAGAAGTTTCCTTAGACAAACACAGAGACTCCTGTAAGAGTGTAAAATTCTGCTGGACACATGTGAATACAGTGATACCTCACATATCCAGCCTGCCATTATCTGAACCTCGCCAATATCCGACCAGGCCCTGGGAAAGGGCAAAATTCTAAAATTATTACCGAAACATCCGAACAGCTGTTTGGATGTTTTCTGCCGCCTCAAAAACTGGAAAAAGTGCTGAAAGAAAAGTGATGGTTAAGCCACAGAGCTTGGAACTCGGTCAGTGCGTGATGAAGCGTTACCTACAACAACGTGGTAGTAGTATGATGGTTCATGGTGCCGAACTTAAAATGGCTGCAGAAATTCGGGAGGCTGTTATTCGAGCCCAGAGTGTCTGGTCCCACCGCCAGATGACATTGGACTCGTTTTTTAAACATATAACGCTGTCGTTGATGGCGATATGACGGTACAGATGCGCATTTTTTCCCCCTCACGTATCTGGAAACTCCGTGTTTCCGAACTGGTCTCGGCCCATATACTAGTTCGGATATGAGAGGTATCACTGTATTCAGTGTTGATTATATCTGCTCTGGATCTGCTATCCCATTAGAAGGTGTCTGATTTTGCAGGTTAAAATAAATGGGCATCTTTGCTATGCACTAATTGAAGCTACGTATGTAGCTAAACACAAGACCTTATTTTATCTCTGCTAGCACAAAAAGAACAGAGCATGACCCCTTTCATGTTCACTTCTGCTTTCCAGTGGGGGAAAGTAGAGAGAGGGGTCTTAGCTCCCTTGAGAGGGATTGCACCCTCCTATAGGGTAGGAGAAAATTTCCACAATCTCCCCTCTATTGGTATGTTAAATCCACATTTACTGTATAACAATAATAATATACTGCAAGCACAACTGCAAGATTTATATAATGCTACACAACATGAGTCAGTATTCAGTTTACATTAATGGAGGTATAAATTAGAAACAGTGATATCATTCATTTTATTTCAGTATTGTTTCGCACTGACTCGTTTCAAGAATTTGCCAGGGCCTCAGCATGACTTGCCTCATTAAGGTTTGTATGGTGAAGCCAAGGCGAGCTAGCCACTGAGCCTATGTGGGAACGTTACGCAACTTATCCCTCTTCTATCTTTGCTAGCCATCTCATAGATTTTTATTTATATAAACATATGTAATTAAACTAAAAAAAATTCAATATACGTACATCATTTTCATATACTGTACATCATGATGCTGCATACATATGTATATATATGTATGTATGTATGCCGTGGCAAGAACTCATTTAAAATTAAGTCCTTTCTAAAATTTTCTTTATTACATTTAAAGATTTTTTTTTTCATTTAGGTTAAGGTAAAAATTAATAATTTTGTACCAAAAGAACCTTAAAAACTTACCTAACCTTATTATAACAACTGCAATTTAATTTAGCCTAATCCAACTAAATATATTTTAGATAAGTTTACAATAATTTAATAATAAATAAACACAATGAAATATATTTTTTTCATTAGGTTCAGAATGATTTTTGTGAAATTATTGCATACACAAATTTTCGCTTGCCTTGTACAGCAAGAAGAGCGTTCCTATGTATATTATGCAAGTTTTATCTATTCGGCACAAATAAATAAATATATATATATATATATATATATATGAAAACATACTATACTTCATTTTTATCACAATGTGATGTAATGCATTACAAAGGTGATAGTTGGTAAGATTCCTGCAAGACTGTGGTAGAAAATATCTTTATCTTACAGACAACGACATAACCAGGCAACTAACCTTACACATTAACATATAACAGAGTAACACGTTGAACATAATAGAGCTGCGTGGCTTCAAAGCTTTGCCTTCATTCATTAGCTAATTCATCAACTTCAACGCGAGCTACACAATGCTAATAATGAAAGAGAAAGCCTTGAAGCCTGAGCAAGGAATTTATAGGCCTTTGGCCCAGAATATTATGTTCGGGTCACCCAGTTCACAACCCAACTTCAACAAGAGAAACCTGCCATATAGTACATTGTAATTAATTTCAACTATCCTCATAACTACTACTGGAAGACTTGGTTTCAGAGCTAACACAGCATTGTGACCCACAGAACGACATGTCGATCATAATGTCAGTACACATACACACAAACACATACCATATACACATGCATACAGTAGAGTGTGAGAAAGCAAATACATATCTGGAAATGAGGAAAAAGAGACAGCATCCAGAATGGGTAAGAATAAGGAATAGTAATAAAAAATTAGAAAAAGAATTGAAGGGTTTATAGTAACTGAACATGTTGAATACTATTGGAGAATAAGCAGACAGGTGAGAAAATATAGGCCTTTAAAAATTACATTTATATATGTTAAACTGTTTAGGAATTCCAAGAATTTAAAGACAAAAAGAGGATTGTAAGTTCATCAGTATCAGGAAAGATTTGTCAAAGGAAGACCATATTAAAATCAAGACAGACTTTATATAGAAAGGGCCAAAAAAGTTTTAATGACTGCTGAAATAAAAACTACACCAAAGCAAATTAGCAGCTGTATAGAAAATGGCAAATATAGTTTTGTTTAATATTTCCCTTAAAGGGAAAGGGGAAGGTTGCCTTGATACTGGTGAAGGGCTCTTGATTTTAGAAATTGGAGCTTCCCTCCCTTTCCTCAGATTAAATCAATTACAGTGGACCCCCGAGTTACGAGTACCTCGGAAATCGTACAATTATGTAAGTGTAATATTGTAAGTGCTTTTGTAAGTATTTTTGGGGGTCTGAAATGGATTAACCTACTTGACATTATTTCTTAAGGGAGAAAATTCGTTCAGTAATGGCACTTGAGCAGCCTTCTGGAATGAATTATGCTCGTAACTCGGGGGTCCACTGTACTACTGTATGTACCTCCTATTTCCCAGGTGTTATATAACCCCTATGGATTTAGCACTTTCCCATGAATGTTTGTCAATTCACAATTAAAAAAAATGTGATAGGTAAGACCCTCCGAATTAAAAAATTCTCAATAAATATTGCTAAAACTGGAAAAATTTTTTGAAAAAAGTGGCTAAAACACTTGAGGAGATAAAGAACAGTGGCAAAGACAGGATTTCAGTCTGGGTGGTGGTGGCCTAACAATCATAAGATGCTGAAAAATCAAAGAAATCATTTTTTTAAAAACACATGATGTTCAGTATATGAAATTTCTTATACAGTGGACCCCCGGCTAACGAACAAAATTCATTCCAGAAGCCTGCTCAAGTGCCATTACCGAACGAATTTACGTCCTTAAGAAATAATGTCACGTAGGTTAGTCTATTTCAGACCCCCAAAAATACACTTCCACAAGCACTTACAATATTATACTTACATAATTGTACGATTTCCGGGGTGTTCGTTAGCCGGGGGTCCACTGTACTATCATGCTTTTGTGGTCACTAGTCTATATCATAGTGAAAATTCATTATTAATTGAAAAATAAAAGTACATACACCCGGGGAGGCTTTAGCCTTTCTCTCCCTCCCATAGCTGCACCACCAAAAGCGAAAATATGTTAATTGACAAATACTATAGTTTCAGGTAGGAAATTCTGTATATCGAATCTACTGAGCTACTATAAGTCATTTAAATTATGCAAGCACAAAATGGTAGACAGATTGGAATCACAGAATTTGAAAAAGTCTTTGTATAGTTCCTCATGAAAGATTAATTTGGAATATACAATACTGCATTTTGAAGTAAAATAATTATTGCTATGAATGTGGGATTTTATGCTTGAGAGAAAAATGCACTGTGATAAGATAAATGTCCCCATAGAATAGTGTCACAAGCGAGGTTTCATAAGGATCAGTGCTTGCCCAAGGTGATGTTTTTAATTTATAAAATGACTTAACACAGGGACCATTTAAAAACATTATGCAAATTGGAAATCAAAATTACGTACTCTGAAATCCTGCAGGGAGATTTGAATAAATTGGGTAAATGAAGTAATAAATGAATGATGTAATTTTGTTTGTAAGTGCCTCGTAATAAAGTGTAAGTGTAAGTATGACTCAACAAGAAAATAAATTGTTTTATCATAATTTAAATCATAAATTATGACCTAAAGGCTAAATTAGTGCAGTAGGTACAAGCCTATGTGCTATACTGGTAATCTTTGAATAATGTAATCTTCAAATGGTGTGATGTGGAAAATACTGTGTGGCTTATTCTTGATCAAAATGAGTGCATGTAACTGTGATATGATGTTCACACCTTAAAAAACATGTGCAATAGTTATTGTTAAGATAAAAAAAATTGGACATGCAACCAAATGGATTCTAGAGTTAAGAAATATGATTTAAGAAGAAAGATTGAAGGTACTGCACAAGCAGCATGTCTTCTGATTCATAAGTTGTATAAATATTGGTAAAATTACCAAAAAAGTTAAGTAAATGGATAGAACAACTAATGAGACTTCCTTTACTATATAGTATAGAAATCTTAAGAAGTTTTTTAAAACTATTATTTTTATTATGATGTTTTAAGTATGTACATGTGATTGTCCATTGTTGAAGCTAGTGTATGTTGTATTTTGATTTATTCATATGCTGGATTCTTAAACAAATACATTGAAAACTAACATACATTAGTATGTTGCAGCTGGATACACCCTCAATGGAGGACAGGCTGGGAGGTGCCAATGGGGGATTGGGGGCTTTAACCTCCCAATAATTCTCCTTGCCTCCCAAGTAAAAATAGTAATACGTAATAATGCTGCTTCAAAACAGGTCTGTATGACCCTTAGGGTTTAGTGCTTTAATTAATTATAACAACACAGGTCTCATAGCCCTGTTCCAACCAGATAGCCACCCTTAAGTACCCCTCTCAGTACAGAAATTTTGGTGCTGCCCCTAAGATAGGAGGGAAAAGTGACAAAATAACTGCCTTTAAAGAGCCTAAAAGAATACAATAAAATAGAAAAGATTCGTGATAAAGTGGTAGGGAGAAAATGAGGCCATTTTAAATTAAGTTCAGATTTATTATAATTAGTATTATTATAATCATGGGGAGAGCTAAACCCATAAGATTATACAGCGCATGTGGGGGGGGGGAGATTGAAGGTATTCAGACTCAATTCAGAGAACTTGAGCACAGATCCAATTCCCTAGATCAAGAGCCCCTCACCAGCATCAAGGAACCTCCCTTGAGGAGTAAGAAGTTCAGAATGAATATTGGAGCATGTCACAAAAACAGTAGTTGATAACTGGAAGGGGATCAAAGAGGTAGTATGTTTCAGCTATTGAAAAATAAAATTGTATAAAAAATATAGAAGACAGTACACCGTGAGCATAAGCTCTATTCCTGCAAAGAAATAAAAAAAATTAGATACAATGCACACATACACAAATATACACTGAACAGTCCTGCTCCTAATTTTAACTACATTTACAACCAACATTACCGGTTTTATTTATAGTGACATATATTAACTTATTTACCTACAAATATGTAATCCCTGTCAGTTTCACTTTGTGTAAGAAAATTGTGCTGTTTAAAGTACCGAGTTAAGGCCTATTGACTGCAGAGGTTGCAGTTCACCTAAACCTAGATGCTAGTAGTAAGGAACCACCAGATGTGAGACAAAGCTGCCAAAATCCATATAAATGTGTAAAAGGAAGCAACTACATCTCAAGTCAGTTTTTCGGCTTTTAGGAAGTTTTTTAGGTACATGGCCAATCAACTGCATGTGGGTCATTAAAGTTGTAATTCACTTGTACACTAAAAATCAATTAGAAATTCATTAATAACAGAGATTAAAGTAAATTTACACTGTCCTGTACTGTATATACACAGGGATACAAACAAGTGTTTCTATACACCTTTTGATTTAAAGGAGTTTTGTCAACAAGGGTTGTGTTAGTTTGTTGGAGTTTTCAGATGTCCTTGGAAACTGAGGGGGCAACGAACAAGTGTGTTAAATGGGCTGGAGGTAAGAAAAGTGTGGATGTTGCTGCTGCTGCCAGGTCAGAAGGGGTAACTGGTTGAACAATGAAAGGGCTGAGGCGCAGTTCAGGCAAAGATTGCCAATATGATATATACGAGACGGTTGATGAAATGGGCGGTCGGCCAGTCAGCTATGGAGTATTTGAAGGGTCTTCAATGAAGCACTGTCGGCTCACTGAATTAGTCGAGAGTTGATTTCTTCCCTTCCCTTGAAGCAATATGACCCCTACAAGCATAGCGCGCTCTCTGAATATTATCACTAATAATACCAATCTAATGCAAATTTCGAAGTAATTTAAATGGCTTCAAGGTCAAATCTTAAGATTTCTCGCGGCGTATATTTTTTTTTGTGTTAAACAGTAATAATAATAATAATGAGTAAAGTTGTACTGGGGGATAGGACGAGTGTTAGGGAACAGGATGAATGCTGGAGGACAGTAGTACTAGAGAAGGGTAGCAGTGCTGGACGACAGCCAACCACACTAACATCTACCAGTATCGATCACACTGGCAGAGTAACCGGTGTCCCCACTGTGATCACACGCCAGATTTTCTCTGAGAAGGGTGGAAGGGGAGGGGGTGCTTGGATGCTGGTGAAGGGCTCTTGGTTCAGGTAATTGGAACTACCCTCCCCTTTCCTTGGTCAAACCTCACTGCTTCCCATTTCCCAGGCACTTAACGGCCCCTACTACTGGTTTAGCGCTTCTTTTTATTATAAAAACGGCCCCTACTGATACAGCACTTCCCCATGAATATAAAATTTTAGATAATCCATGCCAGTAATTGATTTACCACATACGGGCTGCAAGTTTACAAAAATGCTCTGGGACTGCAGGAACTAAGGATAGCAAATTGGCTCACTGGTCTCATGTTCTAGGTGGAGGTGATGTCTGCACCAGGGAAAATGTCTCTTGGCGCTAGTTTTAGTTAAATGATGATCCGCTGAATGGTGTAAGCAACCACTTATGTACCGGAGCTGGGTTTGTACTCCATTAAAAACGCGAAGGATTACACACAAGGCTACACGATAAACTTAATACAAAAATGCAGTTTAGATGGGTTACTTTGATAGATCGACCCTTGATATTCATTTTATAATTTGTTACTGTCATTTCTAATGCCACCCGCCGTTCCCGTGAGTTATATGACATGTCCGCCTGTCTGTCTGTCTGTCTGTACCTCCTTCCCAGAATGTCTCAGTGATACGGCATTACTCAGAGGCTGCAATAGTGTGTATGTGAGCGGGGCTTCCTGACGGTATACACCGAGAAGTGTATGTCAGGATGTATGTGAGCGGGGCTTCCTGACGGTATACACCGAGAAGTGTATGTGAGCGGGGCTTCCTGACGGTATACACCGAGAAGTGTATGTCAGGATGTATGTGAGCGGGGCTTCCTGACGGTATACACCGAGAAGTGTATGTCAGGATGTATGTGAGCGGGGCTTCCTGACGGTATACACCGAGAAGTCAGGATGTATGTGAGCGGTACTTCCTGACGGTATACACCGAGAAGTCAGGATGTATGTGAGCGGGGCTTCCTGACGGTATACACCGAGAAGTCAGGATGTATGTGAGCGGGGCTTCCTGATGGTATACACCGAGAAGTGTATGTCAGGATGTATGAGGCCTCTCGAAATGCGTTGCATAACTATGGGTTTTTCCTGTATTATAGAACAATATATATTGTAATATTATGCTATGCCATGGGGAATTAACTTGACTAATGGCATCTCAAGAAATACATGTTTTGAGAAAAACAACCTCAAGTGCACCATGCGAGTGAACTCTCTTAAGGGTAACACTCAAAAACTAGACAGTTTTAGTCGTGGCATTTGACAATGTTTTGAAACTTGCGTAGATTATTTTGAAAGCATACAGCCAGCTTTTTTGGAGTAATGGTTTATAAATATGATTAATTTGAAGAGTTGTTTGCATAAAGTACTGCAAGATTCTTTACAAGGTTATAAAGGAATGCAGGTATATTAATGCCCAAGTACAATAAATCCACTGAGTGGGGGGAGAGGCTATCATGTAACTAAGACCCACGTACATTTTATTTTCCTTGAAGAATAAGCTACTTCCACCACCGCCAACGATATTTTTCCATATCACTGTCTCCTGTTCATCACTGTCTTCAGACCTTCACGTTTCCTGTACATTACCAATACACACTGTCTCCTGTACATCATCACAGTTTCCTGTTGTCACCGTTACACTGTCTCCTGTTGTCGCCGTTACACTGTCTCCTGTTGTCGCCGTTACACTGTCTCCTGTTATCGCCGTTACACTGTCTCCTGTTATCGCCGTTACACTGTCTCCTGTTATCGCCGTTACACTGTCTCCTGTTATCGCCGTTACACTGTCTCCTGTTATCGCCGTTACACTGTCTCGTGTTATCGCCGTTACACTGTCTCCTGTTATCGCCGTTACACTGTCTCCTGTTATCGCCGTTACACTGTCTCCTGTTATCGCCGTTACACTGTCTCCTGTTATCGCCGTTACACTGTCTCCTGTTATCGCCGTTACACTGTCTCCTGTTATCGCCGTTACACTGTCTCCTGTTATCGCCGTTACACTGTCTCCTGTTATCGCCGTTACACTGTCTCCTGTTATCGCCGTTACACTGTCTCCTGTTATCGCCGTTACACTGTCTCCTGTTATCGCCGTTACACTGTCTCCTGTTATCGCCGTTACACTGTCTCCTGTTATCGCCGTTACACTGTCTCCTGTTATCGCCGTTACACTGTCTCCTGTTATCGCCGTTACACTGTCTCCTGTTATCGCCGTTACACTGTCTCCTGTTATCGCCGTTACACTGTCTCCTGTTATCGCCGTTACACTGTCTCCTGTTGTCGCCGTTACACTGTCTCCTGTTGTCGCCGTTACACTGTCTCCTGTTGTCGCCGTTACACTGTCTCCTGTTATCGCCGTTACACTTGTCTCCTGTTATCGCCGTTACACTGTCTCCTGTTATCGCCGTTACACTTGTCTCCTGTTATCGCCGTTACACTGTCTCCTGTTATCGCCGTTACACTTGTCTCCTGTTATCGCCGTTACACTGTCTCCTGTTATCGCCGTTACACTGTCTCCTGTTATCGCCGTTACACTGTCTCCTGTTATCGCCGTTACACTGTCTCCTGTTATCGCCGTTACACTGTCTCCTGTTATCGCCGTTACACTGTCTCCTGTTATCGCCGTTACACTGTCTCCTGTTATCGCCGTTACACTGTCTCCTGTTAGTCACCGTCACATTGCTTCCAGTTCGTCACCGTCACACTTTCGTATTTCCTGTCGTCGCTGACAAACATTAACAATAAAAAGTTGCAACATTCTGGGGATGATATTCGTCTCTCTGCTGCCTATATTGATTTTCAGCATCTTCCTTTCCCTTTGTCCTTCTTCCCCCTACCCTTCTCTTCCCCTCCCTTGTACCCCTTTGTCCTCATCCCCTTGTCCTCGTCCCGCCTTTGTCCACTTTCCCCTTATTCTCCGTTTCCCCTTGTCTTCGTCCCTCCTTGTTCTCGTCCCCTTTGCCCTCCTTTCCCTGTCCTCTCCTCGTCGCCACTCTTAGCTTATCGTCTTCCCTCTCCTCCAGTTTTCCCTTTTCCTTCTTGTTCCCTTGATTTTTTAGTGTCCTTGGTTGCTAGATCTGCCTGTTGTTGCACAAATAACTCGCACTTAGGAGACTGAAACTTACGATGACGTTTCGGTCCGACTTGGACTATTAATAAGTCACACCGTGTGACTTATTAATGGGCCAATGAATCAAAACGTCGTCTTAAGTTTGTCCACCTAAGTGCGGGTTATTCGTGTATTGTTCCAGCCATGATATTGTCTTTTTTTCTTTCTATACCTGTCGTTATTTCTTTGTAATTGGAAAACTATTATGTGTTTCTGTTTCTACTTATTAAATGGATTAACATATGAAGAGAATACATGTGCTTGTTTCCATTGTGGTGCTTATATGAGTCTTGTGAGAGATCTCCACACATTGTGGTGCTTATACGAGTCTTGTGAGAGATCTCCACACATTGTGGTGCTTATACGAGTCTTGTGAGAGATCTCCACAAATTGTGGTGCTTATATGAGTCTTGTGAGAGATCTCCACACATTGTGGTGCTTATACGAGTCTTGTGAGAGTTCTCCACACATTGTGGTGCTTATACGAGTCTTGTGAGAGATCTCCACACATTGTGGTGCTTATACGAGTCTTGTGAGAGATCTCCACAAATTGTGGTGCTTATATGAGTCTTGTGAGATATCTCCACACATTGCCTGATTGCCTTCCATTTACCAGTCGCTGCATAACTCCTATGGTTTAGCGCTTCCCCGTGTTACTGACTTGCGCCATCTAAGGATTATAAATAAGAACTTTATTTATACAGTATGTGGCTGGCTGGACCTTCTTATGAAGAAGGAAAATTAGGAGGAAGGACTAAAAATACAAGAAGGGTAGAAATGGAAATGATAAAGAAGGATGTGTAAAGGAAATAAAGGAGGAAGACCAGGAAGAGGTAAAATAAAAGAAGGTAGGAGAGCAGGAGTTATTGGAGATAAAAAGAGAAAGGTGGTGGTGGTTGAGAGAGGAAGAGGGAACCAGGGTGCAGTGACGTCACAACATTCATCCACTGTCTTAAAGCTGGTGGATGATACCATCTACCCATCCTTTCATTCACGATGGTCTCGGAAATCATTTTTGTAACTGGCATTCCCACTATATTAATTCTTTACAATCAGATTATCGAATGTGAGGGATTCTGAAAGTGTCGTAGATTGCTCATTGCTTTATAATTTGTTCATGAGTGCAACCATGTACAGACGTAAGTAAATTTACTTACATGATTCATTACCTTGTAACTAGTGAATTAATTACCATTGTACCTTGTTCAGCTATCAAAACTTTGGGGCCCAGTCTCTGGACCCTATATATACCTCTGTAATCTGCAAATACCTTTGTAACTTGTCATGATTGTGACCATCTGAGTTCATTACCTTTGTAACTTGCTCAGCTATCAAACTTTGAGGTCCAGTCCCTGGACCCATTATGTACCTCTGTAATCTTTTGACTACCGCCCACAGGATGGGTATGGGGTGCATAATAAAGATATCAAACAACTAACCACAGTTACTAGGTTAGAGGGTAGATGATTTAGCACTTATGATTGTTTAGTATCTGTCTTGGCTACAACAAAAGCTCTATTTCTGTTATCCAAATTTTAAAGATAGCATAATGTTATATTTAACTTTTTAATTGAATTGCACTATACTGTGTAAAACTGAGAAGCAAGACTGAAGAAAAGACAGGTACAGAGCAAGCTTTTCCGACATTTCGCCCCATGTAGAGCTTTATCATGCCATTGGCTTAATAAAGCTCTACAGAGGAATAACGCTGTCACAATATAAAACTTTTTACCTGTCTTTTTTTTTCATTACTGTCAGCAGTATGCTGCTATATCCAAGAAGCAAGACTGTTACAGCACTGGACACGACACACACACACACACACACACACACACACACACACACACACACACACACACACACACACACACACACACACACACACACTAGCGGCCAGTGAAGAGGCGGGGCCAGGAGCTGTGACTCGACCCCTGCAACCACAACTACGTGAGTACACACACACACACCTCAACACTCCACTGATATATACACAAAACATTACGCTGAAAAATGGAAGACATTATTACCATGCTTATCACGGCATCTGGGACCTGTGACATCACAAATGAGGTGTAGATTGCGTGGTTCGTGGTGGTGGTGGGGACGGCGGCGGTGGTGGTAAGTGGTAGTTGTGGATGGAAGGTCGTTCTTGATGTAGGCACAGAGGGTAGAACAGAGAAGCCAATAACATTTTATCAGTTCTTACGACACTCACGTAGTAGTTTATCATTATTTCCATATCATTAAAGCTTAATGGAACAAGACTCTGGGCCTTCAACATAGGCCCCTCAATAAAGGGCCCTACACACAGGTCCCTTTATAAAGGGCCTTCAACACAGGACCTTACACTTAGGACTCTCAACAGACGCCCTTAACACTGTTCTCCGCGCCACCAAGCCACTACTAGTAAGCCACCTGCATGGCTTCCCGCGTCCGCCACACACCAACAACGACCAGCAAGATCATACAAACCACGGTTTGTTGATTCCGTCACAGTCCATAAGTTAACACCTGTTTCTTAGACGCACTTTTGTCCTACAACTGCAATGTCCTACACTTGCATTTTTGACACATCAGTGTCCTACACTTGCATCTTTGACACATCAGTGTCCTACACTTGCATCTTCGACACGTTTGTGCCCTAAACTAATCGTCGACACAGACTTGCCAACCTTGATCACTGTAATTGGAAGACTTGGTTACCGTTCAGGTAAACGCTGAGAACGTGGGAATAATTCCCTGGAAGACACGATAAACCTGACGTGGGCCAGGCAATGACTGCAGGTGCTGGTCCCGAAGCCAGGGTGTCGGTATCCCTGGCTCAGAACGATACTGCACATGCTGTGCTGACACAAGGGCTAATATGCCTGCTGGCGTGCATCTTCACGGGGAACTGACACGCAACATTCTAGTACTGTTGTTGAAGGCCGCCTCAACACAGTTGTCATGCTGCTATTTTTTCTGATTGATTATTGCTTCAAAAACTCTTATTAATTATAACATTTTCAGTAATTTTGTTAACTTGATGCAGATATAAACATTTATGAAAAGATTTACAGCATGACAGGTGCCCCTTTGTCGTATAAGAATCCACTGTATATCTTGTATGACTGGAAGAATATCGAATTCAGTATTTGATGTTGAGCACTAGAAAGGTAGACCAATCTGGAACGCCTCGACCAGGGCGTAGAAGGAGGTGGTAATTCCTATTATACCAAAAAGAAAGCCTAAGAATATTACAAAGTAGTCATAGGCAATGTCTCCCCACTCCAGCTTGCCGGCCTTGATTTTAAGATGGAAGTAACACGGCCAAATGAAAGACAACATGGTACCTGTGAAGGAGCCGATCAGGCCCATCAGGATAGCAAAATGTGGGATGAAAATGGCCATCAGAATGGTGAAGACTACAACCAAGACCCTGATGGCCAAAGCCCACACCTTGAGCTCCCCGTCGAGCGCCCACACGGAGGGAAACGTTGTCTTGGGCCGCCCACGAAAGAAGGTAACCTCGATGATCTCGACTGCGGCGTAGTATGGAAGTGGGTATGACAACAAAGCTTTCACTACCAGGATAAGATTGACGAAACCTTTGAAAGTTGGGTTTGGGAGATTGTTGGTGATGACCTCCTCGGTATCTTCAGCCCAGGTCAAGAACCCGACGTACCCAAACAGCGCCTTGAAGACCGCCGCTGCAATGTGACTCCAGTTCAGCATGCATGTGAACTTTGACCTGTCGATGAGGTTGTACTCTAGCGTGGGCAGGAAGATGTGTGACGTGTAGCTGAAGACAATGATCCCCAGGGCAATTGGGAACTCAAGGAGATCTATACGGAACATGACTTTAGACCAGGCCCAGGTGGAGGCATTGCCAATGCAGTAGGCGAAAATGATAATGTTGATGGCTAAATGGGCAATCATGCACCAAAAAGAGAGCGTGGAGACGTGATGGAGGTTCTTGAGGAAGCCGCACGGGAGGAGGATCATGCCACAGAGCATCATCCAGGAGCGGGCATCGATGGGACCGTCAGGGAAGCTGCCAATCATCAGGTCCCCGCACAACACTAAATACAGGATGCAAGTCATCAGCAGCTCGATCAGCTGATGGAACAACAACAAAATTAGTCACTGAGTTCAAATTATTTCAGAATGTTTCATTATTATTATTATTACTATTAGTAGTAGTAGCAGTAACAACAATAATAATATTATTGTTATTAATAGCAGTAGTAGTAGTAACAACAACAACAATAATATTATTATTATTGAATTTTTACCACAGTCACCCTAAAATGGAAATATTCACCCTCTCATTCAATAACTGTCTTGCCAAGAAAGACCAATAATATATTATTATATAGTTATTACTTTTACAGAAAATTCATTAAGTCATCTAGGCGGATAAGTAAGCCTATTATTAATTCATTTCTCTGGATGATTGAGCCATATATAAACACCATTATATCAGTATATTATATATTACCATTTTAGTCTTATAGTGATGTATAAGCAAGTAATTTGTATAATATATAAACAGTGGGAATTTCTGAATATTAATTTACTGGGAATGAAAGCAAGCATATTTAATAACAAGATTGTTAAGAGTCTACGACATCAACACATTGATATTCCTTATCTTCATGTAATTTTATGATGCTTTTCAAATTAATTTCAGGTAATATACACCGAGAGGTGTATATCTTTCGATGTATATACACTGAGAGGTCATCTGAATTCCCTTTAAAGGGATTAAACCATTCTTGACTGGTGGTGAAATGGTTACATGCAGCCTTAATGACCCTCGCGTAGTTGATAGGCTTTAAACTTCATTAACCATTAATCAGAACGTTGCCAAAAGAATGCTCTGTTTTTTTCACGTTAAATGCCAAATAATTGTTTAATAAACAAAATACAGTCTGCACTCGTGCTTCCCTTATAGGAGTATCACCACATATTTCATTACCTATTTCCTGAAGGCCACGATAGCAATGCGTCAGATTCAAGGATCATTGGTACCATTAATATTAACCCGTATTAAAGCAGATTGTATTAGCGTATTGATGGATCAGGTGTTAGTTTGTTAGATTTATGGCCTTCATACTGCACCTGGGTCATCAAGGCACAATTAACCAATCTGCTAACATCAAGAATCTAATCCCTTAAAAATTATTAGCTAAGCTCAGTTTATATACACAGATATACACCTCTCTGTATACTAAGTCTACAATATGCAGTTTAAAATACAGTCAGTGAACATATGTCCATATACAGGTTTATTTATCAGTGATTTTTTAAACACCGGCCTTATCCCAGCGAGGCAAGGTGACTTAAAAAGTCACAAACATTATTTATTCAAAGTGCTCACATTGCAATGAAGTATATATATTGTTCATATTAAATTATATAAATGTGGGGAAAATTCTGTTACCATTATTCCATCCTTTCCCTGGATGGGTCAGTTGGTTAATTAAGCTTGAAGCCTATTAAGGTACGAGGGTCATAAAAGCTGCTCGTCACATGTACATCACTAATTAAGAACACTTTCATCCAAAATATTGGCCTATTAGGATTAAAGTAAAATCTAAGTGTATATAAACTGATTATATATATATATATATATATATATATATATATATATATATATATATATATATATATATATATATATTATATATATATATTATATATATATATATTATATATATATATATATATATATATATATATATATATATATTATATATATATATATATATATATATATATATATATATATATATATATATATATATATATATATATATATATATATATATATATATATATATATATATATATATATATATATATATATATATTATATATATATATATATATATATATATATATATATATATATATATATATATATATATATATTATATATATATATATATATATATATTATATATATATATATATTATATATATATATATATATTATATATATATATATATATATTATATATATATATATATATATATATATATATATATATATATATATATATATATATATATTATATATATATATATTATATATATATATATTATATATATATATATATATATATATATATATATATATATATATATATATTATATATATATATATATATATATATATATATATATATTTTATATATTATATATTATATATTATATTATATATATTATATATATAGTTCGTGAGACATGGGTAGGAAAGAAAGGGGGAAGGCAGCTGGGATTGATGGGATAAAGATAGAACTGTTAAAAGCAGGTGGGATATAATTTTGGAGTGGTTGGTGCTATTATTTAAAATGTATGGAAGAGGAAAGGTACTAGGGATTGGCAGAGAGCGTGTATTGTTCCTTTGTATAAAGGCAAGGGGA